>CANUEY010152301.1:0-15417 GCA_948099555.1 Croton setiger | reverse complement strand
AAATTAGAGATTTAAATATTTTATTAGAGATTTTATTTATGAATTGGCTTTAAAATATTAAAGAGTTAATTTAAAGTTTATAAATGGTTTTAATAATTATAATTATGATTAATTATAATTATTATATGATAAGTAGAGATTGTTAATTATTTTTAATACGATATTGAATGATTTTAAAGTAGAGATTTTTAGAGATTGAGTTTTAAATCATAAAAAAGTATACGGATATAAATTAAAACTCAATTAAATCAGAGAATTAAATATTTAATCATGCATCATAGCACCTATAGATGATTTATTTGATTAATTGAATATCATTGCTATGCTATGCATTATAGGAGCGTCGAGTCCTCAAGCAGGGCGGGTTGAATTACCCGATACCCAACCAAGTTCACAGCACTAGGGTAAGTGTTAAATCCACTTACTTACATGTATAGAGATGACTATGTGTTATTATTTAATATGCTATATTGAATTGTTTGGACCGGTAATGAAACTCGGTCAACTGCGACATATGAAAAAGAGATATTATAGTTTATTTCAACTATTTGGACCAGTATTGAAGCCCGGTCATTTTCGTTATATGAAAAAGAGATTATATGTTTTATTGAATGGTTTGGACTGGTATTAAAGCTAGTCAACTGTGACATATGAAAATGAGATGTTATACTTTATTTGAACTGTTTGGACCGGTATTGAAGCCCGGTCATTTTTGTTATATGAAAAAGAGATGATATGTTTTATTGAATGGTTTGGAATGGTATTAAAGCCGCTCAACTGTGATATATGAAAAGTGAAATTTATGGTTATATTGATTTGTTTAGACCGGTAATGAAGCCCGGTTAACCAGAGATATATCATATATGAAATGTATTGTTTGTGGTTCCTGAGTCGGTATTGAAATCCGACTAGTCGAGTTATTTGATCTGATATAGAGATATATATATGTTGTTTTCACCGGTATTGAAGCCCGGCTACATGTTTATATGAGAGATATTGCTATGAAATGTATATTGCATAAATGCATTTTCACAGAACTTAATTACAGGCATTATGATTATCGTAGCCATTGTTTGCAAATTTCACCAGAGAAAACCTGCGGGTTTCTACAGAGAGGCCTACGGGTCTATATGATATAGAAAGACCTACGGGTCTTATATGTTACAGAGTGATCTTCGGATCTTACAGAGAGAGGTTTGACCGACGGTATTCCGGGTCTTCCCCATTTACTGGATCCAGTTTGAGAACCTTTTGAGGTGAAATTCTCAGGGCAACACTTGGTCGATAAATCACAACTAAAGAACAAATAGAAATGTCATATTGCATTGTATGCTACAGAGATGATCATTTATGATGAATATGATCTCAGAATCATGTTATTTTGCTGAGAGATGATAACCGAGTTACATATTTGGTTTATATGCTATGTTTACACTTGTATATGATCTGGTGTTGACTAACATATGGATATGTTGAGTATCACAGATTATAGTATCTGTGACTATTTAGATAAGAGGAGTTCTAAGAGATAATTTCCTATGATAGGTTTTGTTTAATATTCTGCAATTATGAATTATTGCTTTGTTATATGGCATAGTTTGCACTTACTGAGCTCGCAACTCATTAAATTTCCTTTATATGATTCCAGGTTTTGTTTGGGGCAACTGGCAGTGTCAGTTCCGTCGTCATTCCTTTGGGTCGGTCAGCTGAAGCTTAGGATCTCTCTCTCTCTCTCACATTTTATTAATAGAACCACTTATCACGTAGATTTTTAGTCATATGGTTTGTGATCTATTAATGTCCATGATGAAAAGAATATATGATATAGTAAATAAGGTATGGTATGACATGTGCATGGTGGACGTCGTTGCATTCCATGTAGAGTTATATGCTAAAAGTGTTTAAATGTCTGTGTTGCTTATATATTAGATATCTGTGGAGACTTATAGTATAGACATCCTTTGTGACATATTAAGAATGTTTAAATATATGTTGGGATATATGTAAAGCATGTTATGTTTGAATATGCTTATAGTATAGATAAAGACAAACATAACCAGAAGTAAGATAATAAAGAAGAGATGTCTTATGTTATACATGTAACGTATGAATGACATGATTATGAACATTGTGGATATGTGAAAGACGTTAACATGTTTAAAGAGTGATAGCAACATGTTATATATGTTATAAAAAAATTCATGTTTTATGACATAAGAGTATAAGTAGAGGTTGTTACAATTCAAATTACAATCGCTCAACAAAAGGATAAAAAAATAGCAATAGTAGAAAGTGAAGCAACATCTTTTGATCTTAGATTTGACTCAACAAAATCAATAAGAAGAAAAATAAGATAAATCAATAACTTAATCCATATTAGTTAATTTAATTATTGTATTTAGGATCTGTCATCTAAAACTTGATATTTAGAATATTTTTTGTCTTTCGGTACTTTTGAATTGATTATTAAATCATGAAGTACCTTGACAAAATATGAATATGTTCTTGATAAAATTAATTTATCTAATAAGATTAGTTATTACTAATACCATAAAATTTTGTACATATATATTTCATATACCCTAATATATGAACCATTCATATATTACTATATACCTAGTGTATAGTACATATATCTGATATATGAAACATATATCAAAATTTATGACATGTGAACAGCTTATAACAAAAATATAAATGAAACATCCAATAAAACAATAATCAGATTCGTAGTACAAATAAAAGCTAAAGACATTCTTCTTCTTTACTCTCCTTTTTATTGTAACTTTCAAATTTCTCTATTTAAACTCGACATTTCAAACAAATTTCTAACATAAACTCACCATTCGAATCCAACTTGAATCCAACTTTCTTATCATCTCCTCTTAAAACATATCAGTTAACTCAAAATGAATGATGCGGAATCTTAATTAATCTCACTGTTGTTTCCTCCCTCTTAGGCCAGAATCTATATACTGCTGTGATCGGAGGGAGTCCAATTGGATCATCATTTGTAGAAACACTTGCTGCTGCAGGGAATCAAAACTTTTTTACTCGAACATAAACTTCCACCACCAAAGAAATTAAAGAGAAAAAAAAGGAGGTTTACAGCAAAGTAATATCCCAAAATATAAAATTAACCTAAGGATATTTAAGTAATATTAACTCATAATGTGCTAAAGCCCCTATACGATCGTAATTTTTAACTTTAGCCTCTTTATTGTACTAATGGTAAATTTAAGACTTATGTACTATCAAAATATCATGCACGAACACCTTGTAATATTTTATTTTATACTTTATACCAAGTCGGGATGTATTATTAAATAAAATTATACATAAATAATATTAATTATTAAATGGAATAGCCTAAAAAATAATTAATTCATTTCAAAAAGAAATAGTGTAGAGGCTTAAATTATAAAATTAACATAGTAGAAGGTTTAGAGTATAAAACTAAAATAGTACATAAGCTTAAAGTATAAAAATGGGCACTTCATGTGCCTTTGTCAATGAGACAATTATATGTTTTCATTCTGAACTTTGTAAAGAATTTAGATTTTCACTCTGTTTTAAAATTTATGAGTAAAATACCATAAATTTTATGTTCTTTTTTATCTTTCACCAAAATTTTAAATTTTTGTCTAAAATTGAAGAAAGTTTAAAAAAATAGGGATCAAATTGATAAATGATTGACAAAGATTGAAAGTGGACAGATTTATTAAATTAGCCTACAAAATTTAGGTACTAAGATGTTATTTTGTTCATCTTATTCAAGATGAATCTTAGCTGGACAGAATGGAGCACCTTCGGTCACTGCAGCCGCCACCGTCTCTGACAACTCATCTCCACTTCTAGTATGAATCTAACAAATGATACACTAAATATAAGATCTCATTGTGTGGAATCCAAATATGAGTTCAATTTTGGCTGGATGTTCTTTGTTTGGTCAAAAAATTCAAAAGAAAATTCTGAGTTTCATTCCTTCTCTCAATCAAAACTGCGCACGAGCACCACCAAAGTTTCTTCTCTGCTTAACTTTGACGAACCACTAGAAACCAAGGCCCCAACTGATTTAAGATCTTTATCAACTCCTCTAGCTTCGACCAGTTAGCAAAACCTCCAAAATCCCCTTCTCCTTCTACTTTCTGCAGCAGCTCGATGTAGAATATACATAAGCTAAACCCTAATCAAGGACAAATTTACAAGCTTAAAAAACTAAAGAAAATAAGTTTTAATTTTAGAATAGAAATGGTATAATGCCCATTCTCGGTCTACCCAATTTCCCAAATAAATTGAGTTGGAACGATACAAATGGTTGAATCTTATACGTTCTAGATACACAACTATTATAAGTCCAATTGTATGTCTGTACATACCATGATTTACAGACAAAAAGATAAATATACAGCTACCATGTAGACTTCTTAATCAAGCGAGGAATGCAATAGTTGTAGAAATGACTCTTCAGGACCTCAAACCTTCTTAATCAGGCAATGAATTGCAAAAGTTATAGAGATAATTTTTCAGGACTTCAAACCTTATACTTGCGATAACTCGCTGAGCAAATTATAGTCAGTGGATACTTTAACTTTAATAGAAAAAAATAAATGAAAAAATAATACACATTCATGCATCATGCTTCATGACTTTATACAACAAACAATAAATAAATAAATATATATATATATAATTCCTTAGATTTTGAATATTTGATGAACTGTGAAGCCAAAATAGAATCATGTCCAAAAGCCGTGAAAAAAACAGTGCAAAGTAGGGTACACTGCACCATGCATTTCGCATGTGACACAAGCTAACAGTATAGAATATTTTGGGCATGAATTTCATGCACTATACCCTGTTTGGCTCACGAATAGTGTAGTTCAGTCTTTTTTTTTTTTTTAAGAAGAAGAATACAAAGTGTCAATTTTGTTTTAAAATTTGGCTTTTTTTTTTTTTTTTCAATTTGTAGCCTGAGGATTCATTGTTCGTGGGTTTGGAGGCGGGTCAGTCGCTGTTGATCGATGACCCAGATGGGCGATTCTCGGTTACAGCTTTTGATGCTAATCACTGTCCTGGTAATTGATGATCTTAGTTACTTGGATTTTTTTTTTTCTCCCTGATAATAATTATACTTGGGTTATTGTATTTCTGGGTATGTCGTCTTTCAAATGGTTTTGTATTTGGCATAGTCTCTTTCATCTTCCGGTGTAAAATTGAGAGTTCTCAAAGTAAGAGCTTTTCTTTTTTTTAGTCTTTTAATCCAAATCTTTTCTTTTTCTCGTTGTTTTGTATTTGGGATACTGGCTTTTTTATATTTGAAATAATATAAGTTAATCATGGCTTAGAAGTTATCCTTGAAACTTCACATTTGGTATCATAGTGCTTATGAGGCAGTTCCGGAATAAATATAAAATTCTAAAATAAGCACCAGCTCAGTTGGTCTGTTACAGTCAATGATAGTTTGTGTTTTTGGGGTTGGGGTGGTTGTGTCTGGATTAGTCTTGCTTGGTTACTTTGTTATATTAAATTACGTCTATGATTATATGGACAATTCCAGTTACATATGATACCTTGTCTGGGATGGATTTATGAACTTCAGGAGCTGTAATGTTCTTGTTTGAGGGCAATTTTGGTAATATCTTGCACACGGGAGATTGTAGGCTCACTCCAGAGTGTCCACAATGCTTCCAAGAGAAATATAACAAGAAAGGAAGGGAGCCTAGATGCCATCTAGATTATATTTTACTAGATTGCACATTTATTTAATCAGAAGCTTCCAAGCAAATGCTGAGCAACCCAACAGGTACCCTCGCTCCCCCTGTCTCTCTATCTCTCTCACACGCACACACACAAGCACTTCATTTTGTATCTGATGTTTAAACTGGTCTCAGTTATGGGCAGTTTGCTTGACCTTCTACCAAGGTTTTGTACCTTGATTATCATTTTGAAATTTGAAGTACGCTACTCATGCATTTATTAAAATGTTGTATTGCTCTTCATTGTTATAAGTAATGTGTGTAGGAAAGGAAATGTCCTGTGATTATATATTCCTTAGAGTAGTAGGCTTAAACAAATTGCTCTCTCAAGTAAAGGGCTGCAATTGGATGCATGTAAAATATTTAAGCTTCACTAGTAAATTAACTGGGTCTTCTGTGTGTTTTTTGTACTTATCACTTCTGGAAGGACTTATCTTTTTGACATAATAGGCCCCTTTTATGTAGTAATAGATAGAACTTTGACTTGTGATACTCGGTCTATGTTTTTCATTATTGATATCTTTTGCTAGTATACTATCCGTTTACCAACCGGATTCTTAAATTTCCCAATCATATATAAAAAATTACCAGAAAATAATTGTTTGTTAATTTCTTTAATTGATAGCCTCTCTTCTTTTGGATGTGTTCATTTAGTTTAATGCATCACAGCTTGCTCATTTTTACTTTTCAAATTTTTCTTTTGAATATCAATTTATTTGTAAAACTTTACCTTCACAACTAAAATATGATTTTCAGAAATAATGTCATTCATGATGCATGCAGAACTGGATATTGTTAAAATTGTCATTGGTATTTGCATAAGCTTCCTGCCTGTAGAGTGCTTATCTTGCTTTAGTTCTATTTGGTCACCACACACTCAAACACACGGACATTTCCTGTGCAAGCTTTGGCAGGTGAAAATTGCTAGATGTCTATCATCTTTAATATTGATTTGTATGAAATTAAGTTTTCCTAATCGTACATAATTTATTATATGCAATTAAGACATGATTAGTAGCACTATAAATAATTGGTGCCGCTCATGAATTATTGAGTGCTCAACTTGATAAAAAGTTGTTCGAGTTTCGTTCAAAAGATAAAGATGCTGAACTTAAACCGAGCTTTCGAGGCTCAATTAATTAATGAACCGAGCTCAAGAGCCTTTCTTACTGAGCCCGATGAGTTCATGGGCTTGGCTTAATGAGCCCATTCACGAGCCTGATTATATATATATAAATGTTGAAAAAAAATTCAAATGAAACGTCGTTTTGACTTATCAAGCCCGAACTCAAGCGCGAGCGTGAACTTGAGCATGAGCTTGGTACATTTGAACCAATCAAGTCGAATTGAGCTTGGCTATTTCTGAATGAGCCGAGCTCAAGCTTGATTCAATCTCTAATCAATCTCAAACTCCACCCTGGTTAAAAGTTTTTGGGCTCAAGTCAATAAGGTCAAAGTTCAGCTCGTTTAAGTCCATAGGAGCTCCAATTGAATGTTTAAGCTATTGTAAGTCAATTCTTGTATGAGAACAGACAACCATTAATACAAAGGTTACATCAGGACGGGAATTTTTTCAATTCAGTGTAAACAAAACTCTTCTACTTTTCCTAGCCACTTCTTACAGCAAAAAAGAAAATAAAAAAATTATTGTTTGTGCAACAATCTTAAATTCCATATGCATCCAACATTTATATTCTTTTGTCTCTCTATTTCTGTTCACTTCTGCTTCTCTCCTTAACATTTTGACCTTTCTCACTCGATTAGAGCAAAGAGGATTTTTTCTGTGAGCACAAAGAGAGCATTTTTCAGGTAGTTTTTCTTTTCAACAAGACCCAAAACAAAATGACTACTGCAAAGGTCATGGATTTAAACGTCTACTTAACACAGATATTGCTGTCAATCAAATGAACATTGTTATGTAGTCTGTTTTTTTTTTTTTTTGTTGTCCACACTTCTTTTATTATTGAGATGTTTTACTTCTTATGTTGATTAGCAGATATTTCTCGTTAGATTTGCCCAGAAGTTTAAAATTGCATTTTTCGAAGCAGATTTTCAATTGTATATGGGAGAACCCTGCTGCAAGAGTGGTGTATCTAACCTGTGATCTTCTCTGTCAAGAGGATATATTGGTTGCCGTATCCGAAACATTTGGATGTAAAATATATGTTGATAGTAGTAATGCTAATCCAAAATGCTTTTCAAGCCCTGACACTCACAGTTCCTCAAATCCTAACTGAAGAACCATTCTTTCCATGATTTTGATGCATTTCCAAAATTATATGAACGAGCAGCTGCAAAGCTCACAGAGCCTGAACCTCTCATTATTCGCCCTTAAGCAGTGTGGTATGCATGCCAGGAAGATAAGTCTTGCACTGGAAAGCAAAGAAAACTAAGATTCAATGAGCTGTGAGGGATCAATGTCTGGCATGTTTGTTACTCTATGCATTCTTCCAGGGAGGAACTAGAGTGCGCAACTTCTTGCACTTAAATGGGTTGTCTCTACAACCCCCAATTGTCGAGCTATGGAGCTGGACTATGTTCGGAACTGCTCCTTTGGACTTGATTAACTTCAGATAATCACCCTATCTGGAAACTTTTGGACTTTGGTTTGGGAACTTCTTAAGTCCCTATAACAAGTCCTAACAATTAACTTTACACCTCTTACTTCATTTTTGGCTTTAAACTTAAAATTATCCTAAAACCCTTTTATTTGTTTTCTATCTCTTTCCTAATCCGTCTTATTTACATTTTCTTTCACTTATATCATTATAATAATTATAACAAACATTATTTAAAATTTCGGCAAAATCAGGTCCGAAAATATTGGTGACCCGGTTGTCGCTCGATACCGACTCTGGTACCTTGGCGATGCCAGCGAAACTGAAATTTACAAAATGGTCGTCGTAAAGAAGCAGATATATCAGCCACAAAGATTGCTGATCCTCCAGTAGTTGAAGGGCGCACACAAATTCCTGAAGGATATCAATTGCTGCAGTCTTCTGGCCATGTATCAAGTTTGTCGCTACCTACTAAGAGACCATCCGTGATTTTATTTGGTAGGGTTACACTCTCTATCCAAGATACAGATTACTCACCTAAGGACAAAGTTGCATTAAGAAATGATCAATCTTCAATGGTTGATACAAAGAAAATATTTCAAGAAGGTGAAGTTGACAAGGATGCAGAAGCGAAATGTGGAAATAAATTGCAGAGAGAGCTACAAATATGTGGTGCTGAAGAAAAAAGTGAAGAATGAACAGCATAAGGTCACATCATACACCTCTAATGGATCATCAAGAAGCTTTAGTCCTAGTTTACGAAAAAATGTTAGGCCAATGAACGTGCCCGTGCTTCAGCCTCTTCCTTCACTAGTGGAACTAATGGATTCCAGGAGGGAAAACAAGAGGAGAATTGAATTGTAATTTTTTGAAAGCAGGTTGCAGCAATTTGAATGTCAATGGCAAAGAGAAACTCTTCATTTTTTGTGTTATTTGTTTTATGAATAAAGCTTGTCAATTTCGAGACTTGCAGTTGCAGGCCATCTTCTGTAGGTGGAATCGGGGATGGAATGGAATTGGTATTCCCTATTCCATCAATTGGTATGCTATTGAGAAAAAAAAAAAATGAGGAAGGAATGGGGAAGGAATGATGGCAGAATAAACAATTCACTCTGTAAAACATTCCCTTTTTCTCCAGATATGAGGTATGCTATGATTATGAAAACTGAATCCTACATTAAAGAGATTCCATAGTTATCTTATTCTCCAGTCACAGCAGCATCCACCACCAATTTCTTCCATCGCCATTCACCATCAATCGCGATCTTCAACGTTATCATATCTCACAATATATATTGTTTTATTCTTCAATATTCATATATTTTAATTTTTTTTATTGATAATTGAACTTTACGATTGAGTTTTTATTTCTTTATCTTATGTTTTGTTATACTAGGGAGTGTTTTAATTTAATTATTGAAAGTTAAAGTATGTGGGTTGTTTGTTTTATGGATTTTGTTATGTGGGTATTCTTTAAATTCTGGGTGGTGAGTAGAATCAGAATGATCATGGAACGGTACATTCGAGAAGAAGAAGAATATTCCATGGAGGTAAGTGAGGCAAGAGATTTTAGTTTTATATGTTTGTAAGGAGCTAGGGAATGTTCAAAATCCTTCAGCAACATACGCTGATTCTGTTTTCTAAACTATTGGATTCCTAGTTTAATGTATATGTTTTCTTGGATCTTGACCTTTTTTTGTTTAAGGAATCTTTCATTTGCATGTTTCTCTTAATGCTATTGCAATTACAATATTTTTTTCTGTGTTTGATTTTGAAGGTTATAGTTTTTGCTTACTTTATACTCCAATCTAATAATAACCATAACTGCATTGATGATTTTTCAGACTTAGTCGTTTCCATGCATATGATGAGGAGATATCTTTCATGGCTTGTAAGTTCAGTTCATTCAAAACTTTATGTTTCTTATTATTTAAAAAATTGGAAATTGCTTGGTGAAGTTGCATTGGAAGCTTTTTCTTCGTCTTAAATATTGTAATTATCATTTCTTTTTTGTTCTGGTGCATTCTCCTTTTCATTATGAAGTACAGTATTGTAATTGGTCATTTATTGTGTTTTCCCATTATTATGGTAATATAAACAGTTTCATGTTTGCCTTCTGAAGTTTCATTTGGTGAAGATCAAGCAAGCTGTGAAGTTTGGTAAGAGAAACATTTTCAATCATTTGACAAAGTATATTCTTTGGAATGATTAACTCCACTTCCTTCATTAGGATATTCCCTTTGGCCCTTCCCCATTTTGTGTGATTTGTATTGTGCTCCGCTCTGATCTATGGGCTACATGCTCTTGTCTATTGATTAGATATTTAATTGTTTACTTGATTTATTGGGAATATTTATTGATTGGTGGGTTTGCACTGTTTAGTTATTGTTTTGCTTATCCTAATTTATGATGCGAAATATGTTTGTATTGCATAGGTGAGCGCTTTCCGGTAATTAACAAAAATCAAACTGAATTTATTGAAAAATTTCAGTTTCGCTTACAGAAATTTAAGAATGGTTCTAAAATTCTAAAATTTCGATAATCAGTCATTGATCTTAGTAATGGGTAAAAAGAATCGGTACTTATTAATATTTTATATCGAGTTGATCTAAACAGTAAAATAATAACATTTAATAACGAACAATTTTAATAATTCAGTAACTATTAGGTAAAAAATATGATAATAAAAAATATTCATCGGTAATTTTTTAAAATTTTTGTTGTTCAATAGCAGACTTGTGTTTGATACTCCTGCCGTTCCATATTATTATTATTAAGCGCTTCAAAGTAAATAACACAATTTGTTAAACTAATATCTACTAAATACTATAAAGTTTTTAAAATATAATAAATATCACATTTTTATACAAATAAATTTAAATTTCAAAAATGACTCCTTTCAAAAAAAAAAATTCAAATATTTATTTTGGTCAACTGTTTGACCTTTGCCAGACTATCACGAAGCATCCGATGGACTTCGCTGGACATCTACCACGAAATATATGGTTAGGCTCGGCTTAAAAATAAAAAAAAAATAAAAGAGGCATAGTTATTTACTACAATTTTCAAAGTTTGTGTTATTTACTAAAACAAGCTTAAAAAATATGTTATTTACATATTTATATTTCCCTATTGTTAATCCTTCCATTGTATTCAGATTTTAAAATATATCCAATGCCAAGTGAATTACTTTCATTTGATACTATTAATTATCAAGAACGGACCTATGTTAGCCTTTCCAATTTTTATTTTATTTAAAATATTCTTTTTTCTTTCCAAAATCTACAAATAATTTTAAAATATCTATGTAATTCAATCTCTTCCACCTTTTTGATCATATGTTTGTCATTATTAGAGGTACTAAGAGAGTGTTTTTTATGGCTTATAAGTTGTTCAAACTTTAAATTATAAATTGTACAGCCAAGTGTTTCTCATAACTTAAATTTTAGATTGTAATCTTATCTTTAGGAGCTATTATAGCTTACAAAACTAGGGGGTGTGACATAGGTTCTGGTATTGGTTACTAACAGGTAGAGATGTGCATAGATCGCAAGGGACTCAAATATGGATCTGGACCAAACCAAAACCAGTATTTCAAAACCAAAATCGAATATTTTTAAATATGAATCTGATTCTAGTTTTTATGTAGAATTGATCCAAAATCATGTTGGACCCGTTACAAGAACTAGAATCGAAAATAAAAATCAAAACCATATATAATTATAAGAGTATTGCTTAAACTACGTCATTTTCCTTATGAAATTCCAAATTTCAGAATTTAAAATTATTAACGTAAAAACTTCTAGAAAAAGCAAATGAAGATGAAATAAGAATTTGCAAACTTTACTAATTTACTAGTTAACTTTTTAATATTTATTTTGTTTTAACTATTTGAAATTATTATTAAATGTTGTGAACAATTTTTAATTACTTTTCTTAGAACATTGTTACTTAAATGGTTATAATTTTATTACTTTTCCTAAGTTAATTTTTCATTCAAAAGATTTCTTTTAATATGGAAAATTTTAGTTACATTCAAAACTAGAAGTGAAAAATGAGAATTGAAATTAAGAAATGGATCTGGTTGCAAATTTTAAGGAACTGCTATAATGGTTATGATTCTAGTTTCTGATAAGAATCTAAACCACTCAGTCTTACTGACAAGAATTGAAACCAAAATAAATAAAAAATCATTTCAGAAAATTATGTAACCGTTACCGGAACATTGGAACTTGGAATTGTACTAGTTTTTAGTACGGTATTGATTTTAGTTCCAACAATTCTGATTATTCAAGTTTGATTCCGAGAAAAAACCAAAAATTTTAGCCTATTAAAAATCAAAAAAAAAAAAATTATTGCGATAAATGTGTTTGGCCTCTTTTTTGGAGGATCCAATTTTTGGCTGACTAACAGTTTGAATGTGCATAAAGAGCGGTTCCAAGTGTGTGGGTACCAACCGTAGTATGTACTTAAATCTGACTTCTTGAATTGTGAGTTGGTTTCGCAGTAAACGATTCCCCAAAACATTCCTAAGAAAGTTTAGTGTTTGGATGGTATTAAATTATGTTTATAACACAACTTAATTATTTGGTTTTCGTTTTACAGGATTAAATTGACCGGAAAACGAGTGGATTTGTCTTTCCAAAATTATATCTACTAAAACTTAGTTTTATCTTTCCAGAATTAAATCAATCGAAAAGCTTGTTCCTAGATTGGAAAGTCGACAGAAGCAAGTGATTTCCAAAAGGTTATTTTAATAAACAAATCTTGGGATGCTAATCAGACAAAGACAAGTTGTATTAAAATTGAAGGGTTGTATTACATACTTCGGACAAAGTTGACCAAGTGATCCACTACAAATAAAGTTTAAAGACCAGTAGTCTGAGTTTAAAGACGTACGGTCTGATTTGATTTATTGTGTTGATTGATTGGATTAATTAGTGTGCCTTACAATATACAATGTTAGCTATTTATACAAAAACGAAAAGCAGTTTTGTAATTTTTCCTCCAAATCACTTTAGCAGTTACGAAAGTTTTCCCCCTAAAACTTTCCACCAAAACACTTCCAGAGTTTCTCGTTTCATGTTCTGTTTTTATTTCATTCATGCAATTTGACTATATAACTGCAATCAACCACATCTAGAAGTCATCCAAGATCGTTTATTTGACCAAAGTTTTAACTTACAGCATTTGACTCAATCTCTCTAAAAAACACAAAATTCAAAAACTCATGTGCAAATACAAAATAATTCAAACCAATTATAATTGAATTCAATTATAAGTAAACTCAATTACAATTCAACCTATCACCGGAATATCAAATTCAATTAAAATTAAAGTAAATCAAAAATTTAATTTATAATACAAATAAAATCCATATAAATTTAATATAATGTCTTGCAAACATAAAATAAGAATTTTCTATAATAATTTAACGGTCATTTCAAACATCTAAAACAATAACGTAAAAATAATGTAAAATAAAAACTTTTTAAATTTATAGAAAGACACTAGATTTCATATTAGGTTATTAAAAAATAAGTAAATATCTCGACCTTTTATTTTATTCTTTATGTAGCTAAATAAAAATTTACAATTACTTCTTTAATTAGTTGCTGTGTTTTTTTTCTAGAACAAAGCTACTATTTATTTTTTCAAACAGTTCGTGTGGGATAAATGTAAAGAGAAAATATTTTTAATGTATGAAATAAAAACTAATATTTTATTTTCTCCTGTTAAAAAGCGCAAAAAAGAATCTAATACTTAATGAAAGTAATTAATGGCACTTGCAACAAAATCTAATGATTCAATCAACACGTTAATTATTCGGAATTCGGATTAATTAAATCAAACCCAGATAATGAAACATCCATCAAATAAATATTTAAAAAAAAAAAAACAAATGTCTGAGAAATATTATTTAGCTTATCGCAAAAGATATATACTAATAAATACCACCATAAAATATAATTTTAAGTTTCCAGAATCTCAGCATTTAATTGTACAAAGGATTTAATATTGAAGAAGGTTATTCAATTTGGGGTTTGGTTGCTAGTATGTTTTTGTAAGATTATAGGATAGTGCTGGTACAGTTTTAGAAGAGTAATCAGAATTAGATCGAAAAAGTAATTTTTGGTATTAGTTCTAAAAATATCAGTTGTTTTCCGATTTCATTAGAAAATTTTTGAAGTCAATATTAGGAATCCAAAATTGATACACATCATAAATCCTTATGTTCCAAGGGAGGTAGCCGGCGAGGCCATTAAGGGGTTGCCATCGCCACCTTTCACAAACTTATAATGACTAGTAGATTTATGGAGGTAGCATAGAACTTCTCAACATCTTTCATCACGCTCTAAACATG
Organism: Croton setiger; assembly: GCA_948099555.1. Taxonomy (NCBI): domain Eukaryota; kingdom Viridiplantae; phylum Streptophyta; class Magnoliopsida; order Malpighiales; family Euphorbiaceae; genus Croton; species Croton setiger. The sequence continues at coordinate 736 of CANUEY010152301.1, read as the reverse complement.
ATCAAATTTGAATCCCTTTTTGTATTTTTTATCTTCCATGAGTGAAGTTTTCGCTTGATTGAGTTGTATGATTTACACAATATTAAGGAAAATTCTCAGATTTATGTACAAAGTAACTGTGTTATCCCTAACATATGTTATGCATATCGTTATTATAGACATAGCGCATATTTACGATTTTTATTGCATATGCATCGTTTTGGTTGGAGGGAAATGAAAATTTTCTTACTTCTAAGAAAGTATATATATTAATATTATAAGAATTAAATTGAAAGTATATGAAAGATTAAATTTTTAGGACCCGTAAAATTATCAGTATACGTAAACGAATAGTACCACTAGAGTTTTTACTTAACGCAATCGTTTAAATTATGGTGGCGCAAGTAATTAAATAGTGTAAATATAAAATTTAATAAAAGGTAAATAAATCGGTTATGGATAAAATATTTTATTATGGAATTTGAATTTTATAAAGACGTCAATAGTTTTTGGTCCCTACTATTTTTAAATTATATATATATATAAGAAAGAAAGGAAGAAGAAAGAAGAGAATAAGGTGGAAAGGGAAAAGAGGAAAGAAAACAAACTTTTGAGTTTAAGTTGGAACTTGGTTTTGTTTAAAGAAAAGTTAGAGAGAGAGAGAGAGAGAGAGAGAGAGAGAGAGAGAGAGAGAGAGAGAGAGAGAGAGAGAGAGAGAGAGAGAGAGAGAGAGAGAGAGAGAGAGAGAGAGAGAGAG
>CANUEY010152173.1:0-10101 GCA_948099555.1 Croton setiger | reverse complement strand
CAGAAGCAATGTACTGGAGATGATTATCAAGAATGGCAGTTAGGTGACATAAGAGCAGAAACAGCTTGTGGCTTTAAGCTTTAATAAAAACCCAGCTATATAGAAAACATTAAAGTGTTGCAGCAACAGGATTAAGGTCATAGGCATTACAATTCTGAAATTACAGTAACAGTAACCTTGTCAACGAAAATATGTAGCTCTTTCCAATAGTTGAACTCATGACAGTATCCCATAGTGCATACTACCGAACTGAAACCCACATCAGATTAAACAGAGAGGAGAGAAAAAAAAACAAAAACGGCATAAAGCAGATGACGATCAGAGCTTGCAATTGAAATCAGAAACAAAATAAAGCAAAGGGAAAGGCAATAATTGAAACTGCAGCGGGAAACAAAACAGGGGGATTTAAATAACGAAACCAATTCAAACGATGAACAATAAACAGTAACACAAACATGTATGCACTTCATTCCAGTTATCAAACAAACCAACGTAACCATGTTCAAACTGGTTCGCAGACAAGTCCATACATCTCAAGTTAAAGAAAATTAAACTGAAACAAAATTACGAGTACCTCAATTCAAGCTTCGATTTCGATTTTCAGTATCCAGCAATATTGTTTCCAGAAGTGTTTAATCAAACTTTACAGAGGAAAAATTCAAAATCCTCACACTCTCAATTTTCTGATTCTATCCACTTCAATACAATTTTGGAACTATTTCCCCAATTCCCCAATCGACAGAAACACTCTCAATTTTACAATTTCTGAATGCTAACCCTAATTTTCAATTCCTTCCCCAATTTTCCCCTTACAACAATTCGGAGAAAACCTAAAATCCTAATCCCTTACCATTTCCTTCCCCTCTCTCGACTCTAGGTTTCTGTTTTTCTCTGCACTCGATTTTTTTGAACTCCCCTGGAATTTTCGAATGGCCCTCCTCTTCTGAAATTGCTCGTCCTTCCTCTTGTATCCAGAGAGTCCTCCTCTCGTTCTTCCTTCAATTTCGCGTTCCTATCTCTTTCAATCTCCACCTTCAACTCTAACTCTGTCTTCCCCTTCAATTTCGGGCTAAGAATCCCCATCATCGACGCCTTCGGTTTCGTTTGCCCGCCGTTCGTCTTTGTCTTCCTTCGCGTTTCTCTCGCGTCTGTTCTTTTCTATTTGCTTTATTTTTTTTTTTGTTTTAACAGCTAACAAAACGGCGCCGTATGGTGACTGGTTTAATAATGCAGCTGGAACCGAATCAATCGAAATAGAACCGAACCAATTTTGGTTCGGTTCACTTTTTATTTCATTTTCCCCCTCCTTTTTTCTTTTAATTCTACTTTCTACCCCTATTCTTTCTTCCTTCTTCAATTTTATCCTTCCTTCCCTCAAATTTTCCCTATCTACTTTCAATTTCTTCAATTTCATCCTTTCTCTTTTATTTTTCCACCAAACTTCATATTTTCTTCAATTTTCTCCCAAATTTCTCATTTTTCTCTTCTTTTTCACACACATTTTTTCTTCTTCTTCTTCTTTAATTCTTTTCTCTCTTGTTCTTTTCATCCTTTCTTCTTTTGATTTTTTTCCTCAAATTTTTACAAAATATGGAAAAATTAAAAATAAAACAAATATACTTTCTTTTTCCTTAAACATTTCTCTTTTAAATTTCGGGGGTCAAAAATCGAGCGTCAACACATACCCTTAACTTTTGCCTTAGAATTTGGAATTTTCTAAGCAGGGTTATTATCTCTTTCATTTTTTTTCTTTTTTTCTTTCATTTTTTTCTTTCATTTTTCTTAATCTCACAAGCTAACTATCAGAAGACAATAAAATATATAAACTGAAATTGAAATTTTTTCATAAACTGTAATCGTTTTTACAGGCAAAAATAAATCGAGTACAACTGATTACATATCTCCCTCGGGATTTACAAATTTCCACTACAGAATAATTGGTGACCAAGACTGTGAAAGTACCAATCTGAACTAGTGAGCCGAAGGTTTCTGACACTGTTGGGCTCGAACGAATCGAGGACTGGAAAATCTTGCAATACGCGGCACAGAGCCGAGTCCAAACCTTTTCTGACTATAGCACTTACTGGTACTAAAAATGGCATAACAAATTCTCGGACATCCAGCCTTGGAGTATTTACTTCCACCATATTACAGTCACCGGTGGCAATCATTGCTCGGCCAACAGACAGGCCCCGAGGTAGGTTTTCTTGACGAACTTGTAATGATGCTCGATTTCGGGCAGCACGCCTGGCCTCGATAACCTCCCTCAAATCCCGAACCCGCTTACGGTTACAAGGTCGACGGGCCATACCAACTACAGACTTTCCTAAAATGGCTGAAACAGAAACAAGTTACGTGATGCATGCACGACTGATAAAAACAGATAAATAAAAGGAACGGGGGGAAGGAAATGCATGACCTCCGCCCTTATATCGACCGCACACGTTTTTTCAATGGTCAAAATTCCGACGCCTAAAACCCTAGGAATTGGTCAAATCTCGACAGTCAGTAGGGAACTTTGAGATTGTCGATAGCATTCGCATTTAGGATGATAATGCAAAACAACAGCACAACATTTCGGGTAAAAACCTAAATGGCAGTTGCTATGGTCAACGATATGTGGGTTAGGTCGGGTTTGACAGGTTTCGGGTTCCGTAAGCGCGGTTTCGACTTTTGAGGCCTTAACCGTTTTATATACTTTTCAGTACAGGACTTACGGGTGATAAGCATTACCAGTGCTCCGACTGGTGTATCCGAAAAATTTCGGAAGGCAGCAGTCGATCGTAATGGTAACCTTATCACGGGGTGATAAGGGAAGAAGGAGATAGAAGATGATCAAAATGATATGCATGTAACTTTTGGATTATTATTGGAATGTTCTTAGGTTGATGTTGTAAACTATCCTACATGCCTATAATGATTATAGTTCTATGAACAACCAAGTTACTTCTTAATAGGTCTAAATGAAAGAATATTTGTATGATATCATGCTTGCTATGTGAATGGTAAATGTATGCTTATGTATTTATATATATATGTTCGTGAGATAATTTGGAAGTAGTGTCATCCGACATAGGTAAAAAAAAAAGGCCTGTTTTTATGACATAGGAAAGTAGAATGAGGTGTTACAGGCGAGATGCCTCACGACTTGTTAATAAGTTCTACATTGTGGAAGGTTGGGTTGCGCAGTTTTCTGGAAACTTTACCCCTATTCTAGATGGGGAAACATGGCCTCAACTAGAATGGAGTCTATGTGTAAATGATTGTAGAATAATTCACCATGATGGACTGGTTGAAGGCGGGTGAATCAAATGAAAGGGGCGATGAATTACACCAGAACGCAGACGATGAGAGGGTGCGCTTGCAGCCGATGTGGAAATCCAAGACATAGTGCCAGATCGTGTCCAATTTCTCATCTTCCATCGAATAGAGCTCCAATTTAAATGTAATTTTATGTAATTTAATGTAATTTATGTAATTTAAATGTAATTTATATAATGTAATGTAATTTATGTAATTAAATTTATTGTATGTATTTAAATTAAATGGATTTAATCAAATTTTATTTAATGTTATAATGTTATATATGTAATGTGTGTGTATATATATATATATATATAGTAATAGTATATAGTATATAGTAACAGTATATGTATACAGTATATAGTATATAATAATAGTATATAGTATATAGCAATAGTGTATATATATAGTATATAGTATATAATTCGTATATAGTATTATAATTAGTATATAGTATATTATAATTAGTATATAATTAGTATATAGAATATATAGTATAATTGGTAGATGTGTGGTGAACAAATATATTAAAAATAGTATATAAAACATAGTGTCATCTAATCATCCTAATCTTGGTGTCTAGGCAAATCCTTAACGTGTGAAGCCCGGGATATCGGGGAGCCTTTCTAGCCCTAGGCTACCGCCTCACCGCCAAAAGAGGAGTCTGCTCATCCATTGACTCCTCTGTTTATTGATCCATGGTCTGCTCGTCCCTAATATTAACACCACCCTCCGCCTGCTGATCCAAGGTCTGCTCTAGGTTCTCCAGCTCCTGATGTTGCCGAGCGGCCAAAGAATCAAACAACACATCTAACACGTGTTCCTTAAATAATGATGCATATTTGTTTTGCTCAAAATGCTAAAGTGATGCAGGATCGACTGGCGGAGGGTATCCTTCCTGAGGGGCCCATCGTCGCTTACCACTATTAGGTATGTGGCCGCCACACCCCCTACGGCGAAGTTATTTCTACCCCCGCCATGCACAGACTAGAGCAACAAATGTCTGCATAGGCATTATATCTGGTTGCTTCTGCTGGATCTGCAGACCGTGCAGTTAATTGTTCGCTGATTCTATCGAACATATCCATACAATCATCAACAATTAACCATCGCTGAAAACGCCGGGCCAGCATACCTTGGGCAATATCCACTCCCAAGCCCACACTTGCGCACAATAAATTTCACTCGTCAGTTTATTCTATAAATAAACGTGCACAATCAAAAACAAATAAATGTTAAAAATTTAAAAATACCTATAGTAGGAGCAGACATCCGTGGACGTACTCTGCACCCCGTAAGCTTACATGGCATAGTCTGTATAGGAAGGCGAGTACAACACTCCCCCAACTGTACTGTCGGCTGTCCTCGAAGTCAATAAGCAACGGCAGCAAAATAAGATTAACGTTGTTTTTCGAGGCATCGCAAAACAGAAGTGCTCCCAACAACCATATTACATAGCAACGTGCTCTCTACTGGTACACCAGATCCGACAATCCGTCTACAATCGACATCTGTAGGGTCCTCTGCACGCTGCGAAACAGTAATCGGCTATACGAGATGTCAGCGTCCTACGAGATGAAATCGAGGAAATCCTCACAATACAAGTGTCATCCTGGACCGGCACAGCATACCGTCTCGTCACTGTATGCCCGTCGACCCACAGCCCCATCATAACCTCCACATCTTGAAGCATGATTGTCGCCTCTCTGAAAGGGAGATGGAACGTATAAGTCTCTGGACACCATCGCTCCACCAGAGTCATCAGTAGGGCCCAGTTGTACTGGATGGACCCGATCCTCCACAACATCCCAAAACCTAATTGGTCGATGAAATTTAGGGTCCGTGCATTCTCAGTCTCAAGCTCCCTCCATATAGCCATATCGGCTCGTCGAACACTAAAATCGTACCTATGGTCCCCTTGGAATACGTGATACGATCGGTGCTCTGTCTGTAGAAACAGAAGATCACCCATTGTGGACCCTGATCTAATATCCTCTCCTGGTGTGAACTCGAAGAAGTACCTTTCTCCATTGTTGCACGTAATTTTCCAATCGTTTATTAAATTTAATTTTATTTAATATTAATTCATTTACACTAAATTAATTTTTTAAAATATTCCTAATTTCAAAAATTATTAATAACATTAAGTAAAATTATTAAACAACCCTAAATAATAATTTTTTAATGCGAATTAATAATAATAATAATAATAATAATAATAATAATAATAATAATAATAATAATAATAATAATAATAATAATAATAATATAATAATAATAATAATAATAATAATAATAATAATAATAATAATAATAATAATAATAATAATAATAATAATAATAATAATAATAATAATAATAATAATCCATTTCAATTAAGAATATTTTTGGGAAAGTACCCATCGTAAATATTTTTTAATGTAAATTAATAATAATAAAAATAATTTCTTTCAATTAATAATAATAATAATAATAATAATAATAATAATAATAATAATAATAATAATAATAATTTATTATTAATTCATTTCAATTTTTTCTCATCGTTAAATTAATATTATTAATTTATATTTTATATTAAATTCATTTAATATAACTAATATATTATTAAATATTAATTTAATAATATTAAATAAATTTTAGTAATATTAAAAAAATTTAATATTATTAATAATATCGCAAACAATTTACACATATATTTCGAACCCTAGCTAATACACATACCGAACTAATTCAGTTTTTTATAATTTTCCTATAATACATTTTTGAATGAGTATGCTATACCCTAAAATTTGACTAACACTATTATTCTGTTTTGATGTCTAATTTTCTACATTATGTATATTTATAATTGAAAATAAAAAAATTAAATTAATTTAGATACAGTAAATTGTACTTACCTCTGTCTCGAATATCAAATGTCTCGAATATCAAATATTGTTCTGCCACTATTCAAGTTATACTCCACAAACCAGAAATCTCTCTAACTCTTTAGTAAATTTTGGAAAATTTTTATTCCAAACGAAAGCTTCTGCCTGTGATATTGCGAAATAGCAATTTCGCAATTTAGCTTTGCGGAATTGAAGCTTCGCTTAGTCCGTTTGCCAAAGTTCCTTAACAAATTACCATTTTAACTAATGACAAGTGGCAGTTGCTCACTTCAAGTGGAAATTGAAGCTATGCAAACTCATTTCAAGAAATTGGTTCTTCACATATTCTGTTTGCGGTACATGGAAAAGCGCCACTTGTCCAATACCCTTTGGTCATTAATTTTGCAATGTTTACATGCGTATCCATCCAGACGCCACGTGTACCGTTGGTTCTGCAATTTCTATACGCGACACCGTAGCCCACAGTTAATTTGCTACGTGTTTCTCCGTCGTTGGTCTAAATCGTTAATGACATTTTTAATCTTAATTAATTATGTTCTACTGTTTGATTAATTGTATTTTTGCAATATCAATTTGTGAATCTATAGTTGTTACACGTTTAGAGATTGCGATGTTGGTGGTTTCGCATGTTAGTTTTGTGTTGGGTACATTTGTTGTCCACATTTTGAATTTAGGAATTTTTTAGTTAATTGAACCTACCAATTTCATTTTAAATTTTAATTTTTGGCCAATTCAAATAAATTCGAAAAGAAGGTAGACCTATTATAAAATTTACTTCTAAGTCAGCCATTAGTCACTTTTCTTTCTTTATCTTTAGTTCCTCCCCTTTGTTGTGTCTCCTTAGCATGACCATGGCATAAGGCAATGGTGGTTATTGTTATAGAGACTAATTAAGATGTGGTTCAGGACATGTATAGTGAAGGAATAATCTTGTTTTGTTATTGTCATGTATGGTGAAGGAACCTTGTTCGATTGTGGTTCTGTATGATAAAGGAAAAAGAGATGGAGTTGTATTGATAATCAAAGGGAGAATAAATAAACCATTCCCAAGGAAAATGCCCGTACAGAAAGTCTGTAACAATACTCTCATAAAATAAAAGATGATGCTCTCTTTTCCAACCAAAATACATAAATACTGCTCCAACATAACAAACTTGCTGCTAGCTTTGCATAGATTCAGTTTTCCATGAAATGTTGATAGTAAGGGCACAACTTAAGAAATACATGTTCCCCCACTTTTATAATGGACCTCATGCCTATGTTTGTTGGCATACTTCGTCATTAACTACTGAGCTCTTTCTAAGTTATGGTGCAGCTGTCGCAATACTTCATCCTTATCATTGAAAAGTTGAGATAAAGCTTTCACACAAGTCTTTCTAGGAAGAAAGTAATTGTGCCATACACAACTTCAAAAAAAAATTCTTATTGGTGGCACCATAATAGTTGATATTATACCAATATTAAGTCCAACCTAACCACTTTACCCATGTTCTTGGCTATTCAAAGCCAAAATAGTGTCGATAAGATTTTACGCTCCAATTGGTCACTTTTGTTTGTCTGTCGCTTTGTGGGTGGTAGGATGAGCTAAAAGAGAGTGAGGTGCCTTGCAGCTTGAACAATTTAGTTCAGAAATTACTTAGAAATATAGGGTCTTGGTAACTCACTATCATTTTTGGTATCCCATGCAACCTGACAATCCCTTGACCGAAAACTTTAGCTACCTTGGAAGTAGTAAATAAATGTCAAAGGGTGAGGAAATAGGCATACTTGGACAGCTGGTCAACCACAAACCAATATGAAATCCACTCTTTTAGACTTGGGCAGCCCTGTAATAAAATCTAAGGATATATCTTCCCATTTCTGCTGCGGAATAACCAACGGCTGAAGTAAATTGGATGGAGACTTGGCTTGGTACTTATATGTCTAACAAATGAAGCAAAAAGCAACAAATTTCTAGAAAAATTGAGTCATCCCAGGCCAATAAAAATTTACCACAATTCTCTTATAGTTTCTAAAATCATCGGAATGTCCTCTTATAGAAGTGGAGTGAAACTCATTGATCAGCTTGGGGATCCATAAAGATAGACAAAGGCTATGGGCTTGTTAGGCCCGCTGGGCCTGCCGGGTTTGGCCTGCTGCCTAACCGGCCTGGCCCTAAACCATGACCGGTCAAACCAGAACCGTAACCGGTCGATCAGTCGGCGGTCCGGTTAAGGTTCAACAGATTTTTGAACCGTAAACTGCCATGAACCGTGAATCGTATTTGAACTGCCCGAACTATCCAATTGAACCGTCACTTAACCAAAAATAATTTGAAATTTTGAAATTTTTCTAGCCAAACCACCAGTTAACCACTGCCGGTTAATCGGCGGTCCTCCGGCCCGGCAGTTCAGTGGGTCAGTTCCAATTAGCTCCCTTTCAGCCCGTGGCCACTACTACATAAAGAGGATGGTTAGAGAACTAACCTACCCTTGTAGCATAATCGACCATTGATGAGAGAGTAATGAGTGTAGTTTCCATAGTGACCTACTAAATCGGATATAATTTGAGACAAATTAAGATCCTGCTGAATTTTAACTTGAATGGCATCCCAATCAATCCATTGGAGCTTGGATAGTACTTCCAATTCCACTACTTCATTGCATCAAGATAAGGCATAGCTGCCTCATTAATCTTTCCTGTTTTGTACTTAATAGTGAAATTATATCCCATAATTTTGGCAAACCAATATTGTTGGGCTAGAATGGAGACTTTTAGGTGTATGAGGTGAAGAAGGCTACGTTGATTAGTTCGGATAATAAATCTCTTGCCACTTAGATAAGGTTGCGAATGTCAAAGTGCTTCTTATATTAGCGCTTTGAACTCATTCTCGAATGCAGAACAGAAGAGAGATTGATCCCTTATTGCTTTGCTAAAAAAGCTATACATCTGTTATCTTGAAGTATATAGCCCTTACACCAGACTTGGAAGCATCTATTTCAATAACAAACTCTTTAGAGAAGTCAAGCATGACTAGGGCTGCAAACAAGCCAAGCTGAGCCGAGTATTGTGCTGCTCGAGCTCGGCTCGTTTTAAATTTCACGAGCTCGAGCTCGGCTTGCAAGCTTGGCTCGTTTTGAGACTCGCGAGCTTGGCTTGTTTTAGGCTCACGAGTTTGATTGTTTTATGTTACTATTCGAGCTTGAGTTTGAGCTCGCAAATAAGCTTGAACTTGAGCTCGTCTCGAGCTTGAGTTTTAGCTCACAAATAACTCGAGCTCATTTCTTGCTGCTATTCAAGCTCGTATTCGAACTCGTTAAGAGTTAGTCAAAAATCAAGAAAATTCATTTTTAATATCGTTTTAGTGAGAAAATGAAAATAGCAATTTTAGTGAAAGAGAAATGAAATAGCAAAAAATGAAGTGGGGAGGCAAATGGCTTGGCTAAAACATATTTTTTAGTTTAGTACCAAAATTACGTCGTTTTGATAGGCTCGCAAGATTATTTAACGAGCAGCTTGCAAGCCAATTAAACGAGTTACTCGCCAGCTTTTTTAAATGAGCTGTTCGCAAGCCTAACTGTTCGGCTCAAGTTCGGCTCGTTTAATAATTTTTGGCTCAAACTCAGCTCGTTTATTATCGATCCAAGCCTCGAGTCGAGCTTTTATCGAGCGAACACCGAGCTGCTCGCGAACGTCTCGGCTTGTTTGCAGCCCTAAGCATGACTAATGTCGGGGAAGAAATTACTACTGCCTTGAGTTTATGGAAGGACTCATGGGCCTAAGGTGATGACGTTCGTTTCGGACTTTATTTCCAAAAAAAAGGTGATAAAATAATTTTGGATCGCGGTGCCGAACTAGTCCGTCTTAAAAAATATTTGAGTCGCCACCCTTCGGGAACAAATTTTAATTTTTAGAAAACTAATCCAAT
>CANUEY010152165.1:0-23708 GCA_948099555.1 Croton setiger | reverse complement strand
AAAATCATTTAATGTCAATATAAAAATAATTGACAATCTCTATTTAACATATAATAATTATAATTAAACATAATTATAATTATTAAAACCATTTATAAACTTTAATTAAACTCTTTAATACTTTAAAATAAATTCATAAACATAAATCTCTAATAAAACTTTCTCTAATTTCAAACTTAAAACAGCCTTAAAATTAATTTCTGACGTCAAAAACGGATTCAGGACGTCGAAATTAGGCTGGAAGGGCCAAAATATAATTTATAAAAGTCTCTGGGTCAAAAATATAAACATTTTTAAATTCAGGGGTCAATCTGTAATTAAAAATATTTGCAAAATTGCCCAAAAGGACTAAATTGAAATGCGGCAAAAACTTCAGGGGCTAAAATGTGATTTTTAATAAATACAGGTGCTGGGCGCGCTTTTTACCTCAAAACGCAAAGCTGATTGCCGTTTTGGGCGCTGCTCACTTAATCAAAACGCAACTCTCGTTTGTCATTTGGACGCGCTCTAGAGGGTCAAAACGCAGAACTCTCGTGCGTTTTGATCTTCCCTAACCTCCAGCCACTCCTGTTTCAGCCCAAAACCAGTCTCTCAAGCCAACTTCCAGGTGACCGTATGTCCACCTCCGGCCACCTTCCGGCAAGTTACGACCACCGTTCTCTTCCCCTGCACACCCTTTATCTAACCATCGGAGCTAAATTCCCAAAAGCCCTCTAGATTGAAAGATATAAATGCTCAAAGTTGGCTCCTCACACTGATTTTTACCCAGAACCAGAAACTGCCTATTTTTCTCTCAACTTCCGACGGTCGTTACGACCACCTCCGGCGGTCTTCCGGCAAACTAAAACCACCAAACTCTTCTCCTACATGCCCTCTACAACTTTATCAAAGCCAAACTCTCCCATGCACTCCCAAATCAAAGATACAAAGCCTCAAAGTACCCTTCACGAAACTGCCCAAACCCTGAATTTTTACCCAAAATTTCATTTTTCTTTCTCCTATCAATTCCAGTCCCTCTCTTCACTTTCTAACACTTCTAATCACTTAATACACATCCTAAAAGCTTAACAAACAGATTGAATGGAGAGTTTTTACCCAATTTCTTCTTCTCTCTCTTTCTTTCTTTCTTTTTTCTCTTTCTTTCTCTTTTTCTTTCTCTTTCTCGTTTCTCTCTCTTTCACTCCAAACCAGAATCATCCCACCTCTTCATACAGTCATCAAAAACCTGCCAGCAACTATTCTAACCAGTAGCTGGTTCATTTTTCTCACTTTACACCAAAAATCCCTTTTAACTAAACTTAACCTTTAAGTTAACATATTTTCACTTCTTCATCTCACACTTTCTCTAATTTCACCCACCGATTGTGTCCAACACCAGCTTAAAAATCATTTTAGGTGACGAAATAAATAGTATAACACGTTTCTGAAGTTTCACAAAAATCAAAATCCGAAAATTTGCCGCGGTTCGATCGGTGCCCTAAACCGAGCCGAAACCTCGACGATTTTCACGAAACCGTAACCGTACGACGTCGTTGTATAATTTTGGTCCCAAAACTCTTTAAATCATGTATGTAAACATATAAAATCATATCAAAATCATTTACTTTAAAATATTGCGTGTTTTCGATATTTTTCGATCACGTGAGCCAAAAACCCTAATTGGCTCCGTTTATGTCTTTCGACGGTAAACGAACTTAAAACCTCTCTTGTTTATCATTTTTAATTCATATATTATCATTTCCAAATCATATATTTCATGTCAATGTCATATATCATATCAAACTCTAATGCATTTTAAATAAAAATGCATAAAATGCATGTAATGACGTCAAAATGACGTATGACTCTGGTCTGGGGTGTCACATGCCTACTATGCTATATTGAACTGTTTGGATTGGTACTGAAGCCCAGTCATCTGTGATATATAAAAATGTGATTATATGATTATATTGAACTGTTTGGACTAGTACTGAAGCCCAGTCAATTGGAAATATTTGATATATGAAATGTGATGTTTATGGTTCCTGAGTCGGTACTAAAATCCGACCAGTTGAGTTATGTGATCTGATATTAGATATATATGTTGTTTTAACCTGTATTGAAGCCCGGTCATATGATTATATGAAATATGATGATATGAAATGTATGTCATATAAATGCATTTCCACAGAACTTAAAATGGCCGTTGTGATTATCGTAGCCAGTGTTTGCAAATTTCACGAAAGAAACTTACGGTTTCTATATGATTTGACGAAAAAACCTACGACTCCTATATGATATAGAAAGACCTACGGGTCCTATATGCTACAGAATGATCTGGTGGATACTGCATGTTAGAGGTTGATCTTCGGATCCCTATATGATATGATTGACCGACGGTTTTCTGGGTCTTATATGTTCATTGGCCAGCTATGGTTACTTATATGCTGTGAAATTCCCGAGGCAACACTTGGTCGATAAATCACAACTAAAGAAAAATTAAAGAAATGTCATTATACATCTTATGCTATTGCTTTGATTATATATGATATAAATGACCTGAAATTATGCAGTTTTGATATGTTTAATAAAATGACTTATATGTTGGCTGTAAACGATTTTGGTTTGCACTTGCTGAGTATGCGACTCATCAAAATCGCAAATTGTGTTTTCAAATCTACAGTATGAGTGAAATACTAACACTCCACCAATCTATGCACAGGTCGGTACAGCTAAAGCCTAGGTCTTTCTCCCTCACACCACGTCATTTGTAAATGCTGTATATAGTTTTTTTTTTTTTTTTGGGTTATGCTTTGTTTTGTAAAGCATAGTTACATGTCTTTGGCATGTTTATTATGACCTTTGGATAAACAGGTTTCATACAACATTTTGATATATGTAAATATTGGTTTGTAATATGTTGAGTATTATATTTGGTTTAATGTTTCTATTGTATGTTATGTCAATTGGTTAATATGACTTAAGTTAATCTAAAAGTTAAAATGCTATAAAAAATTGGCATGTTTTATGACGTAAGGATATAAGAGAGGATGTTACACAAAATCGCAAGAGAAAGTATGAACAAAAAGCAACAAACAATAAATCAACAGTCATTCAACATTCAATCTAATTCCCTAACAAAATCATCCATCACATTTATAAGAATTAAGAAACAAAAAGAAAAGAAACAAGTACCTCAAATTCAAGCTTTATGGAGTCTTTGATTAAACTCAAAATAATTTCCAATGTTCTTAACAGAAGGCAAATTCCTCTTTACACAAATTCTTCACAGAAATTTCAACAGAAGAAAATAAAAGGAGGAAACAAAATGTCTCCAATACCCTAGAACTGATTCTCAATTTCAAATTAACTTTGAAATTAGAACCGGTTGCAAAGATTACAAAGGAGGATGAAGAAACATAAAACTCTAGAAATTGAAACCCTAACTCGCTTAAAATAAAAACTCACAGAAACGATTCTTTACATTTTTTTCTTTTTCCAGAAGCTCTTTTTCTCTCAATCTCTCGATTCTGAAAGCTCCTCCCCTACATCCAAAAAGCTTTTTCCCTTTTAGCCTCCTGAAAGTCGGTTTCTCCCACAATTCTCTTCTGCCTCAACTGCTCTAATCCACTGCGGACTTGTTTCCTCTTTTCTAGAGTGATCTTCGGCCTCCTTATCTTCCACTACCTCTGGAGTTCGTTTCCAGCCACGACTTCCCTTTCCTTCTTCTTCGTCTCTAACTTCTGCTCCCCTCTTCATGTCTCAAATCTTTTCTATTCCTCTTTCTTTTTTTTTTCATGAAGAACGAAACGACGTTGTTTCACCTTGATGTGTGTCGTTTCGTTCTTTTATTTTTTTGCCTTTTGATTTAATGAAACGGCGGCGTTTCATTCATGAACGGAACGACGTTGTTTTGCGTTTTAAGAGCCACGCCCCTCCTATTCTCTTTTAGTTCATTTTTAACCTCTCTTCTTTCCTCCTTCCTTCAATTACGCCCTTCTCATTTTCTTTCTTCTTTCAATTTTTTCCCTCTTCTTCTATTTTCTTTCAAATTTCTCTTTTTTCTTTTCTTTCTTCTTTTTTCCTTTCTAATTTTTCCTTCTCATTTTTCATTTCATTTTTTCCTCTAAAATTAAAATATAAATACAAACCAACATAAAATACTAAATATTCATTCAATTAAACTAAAATTAAAATTTAAAATTTAATTGAAAAATATTTAATTCAATTTTCTCTCTTTAATTTTTTCTTAGGGCAAAAATGGATCCTCAACACAACGCTTATATTTATTTATCATATAGCAATTTGTACTAATTAAATCTCTATTAATCAATTTAATAGCAGACAAAAAATGCAATTAATTACTGCAACACTTTGTGTCAATATTTATATTTGTGTTGACTGAAATAGACGATGGATTAATTGAGAGCACACCCACTGATGCAAATGCAATTGGGGTGTATTCTATTTTTTGGCTGGCTAATCCAGAATTAAATTTGTGGGGCTAAGATTCTGTACACCGACCCTAAAGATTGGTTGGTATACAAGAATTTTGAAATTTGATATTAGAATGAGAATATCCGAGCCATTAGATTTGGCCAAAATATAAAAAAATGCTGATTTCCTCTGCCTGCCGCCGCAGTCTCATATTTGTTTGTCGCGCATGCGCTTTTAAATCTTACACCAAATTTCTTGGCTTAGGACTTTGTTGTCATCATATATCCGTATAACACCAAACAAAATATAATTTCATGATGTCATCATATCTATTATGATTTATGAATCATCATTCTATAATAACAAATAAACAACCAATTACTAAGATTTTTATTCATGTTTTCAACTTAAATAATGAATAAACAACTAATTAAATTAAATCTTTACTAAAAAAAATAATTAATTAAATCTAGTTAGATTGATAAATCCAACACACAACTGAGGTCGCACAGCTCACAATAATGAGAGTCTTCAATTGATATAATTGTAAACAAATGATCGTCTTATTTAATATTAAGTAAATGTAAAGAGTTTACCACTCGAATCAATCTCATTTTTACTGATATTAATATTTGATTCTTTCCTAGAACCGGTACCAATAGGTGCCGGTATTTGTTCCAAATTTTTGCAGTGCCAGTTCTAAAATTATAAGAAATTAGAAATTAGTTGTCGGTGTTGGTTCCTATCAAAGAACCGGAACCGAACCGCACACTACTAATACATAATAAAAATAGTCTCTCTATATATCAAATATGTGTTTATAACATATATGTGAGAATCGAACTGAAAATTTTGACATCCTTCAATTTTCATGGAAGTTGCTTCTTGTTTCTTGTGCATCACTACTTGACCACCTACACCAAATAATATCTTTCTTCCTTACAACAAATTATTGACATTAACTGTTTTACAGCAGTAAGAAATTATTTTTAAACCTGCTGGATTGCTTCCTTAGTGGCAGCAGCATCATTTGAAGCCTTGTCCACCAGGCTTGCTTGCTTTCTCCTGAAAACAAAAATTGCCAAAAACAGTAATGATAAAAGAAAAAAATTAATAATAATCTTCAAAACAAGAAAAAAATTAATCATATTATACGAATCCCATGAGAATTGTATTGAATCGCCAGAACTATTAAAATCCCTATTATTAATCTTGAACTTTTGTTAATCAAATTTTTTGAGAATAATATTTTTAATCCAATTTTTCTTTTCAATACAAAAAAGTGTATCCTAATATGTATAGTGTTTGTATGTGGTCTCAACTATACACTTTATATACATAACAACGTGCTAATAAATAAAAAATATTGAAAAAATATGGAATAGTAGACGAGAAAATTTGTACTCTAATCGAACTATCATTAACACGTTAGCTTTCACATGCATAAGCATGAGATGAGAGAAGATCCGACAACTACCTACTACCTAGTATGCTGTTTGCTTCCTGTCTAATATAGTATACTAAACAAATTCTTCATTTCATTCTAAGCTGGATATCATCCTGTCTTTGACTCAGACTTTACAGGTAATTTTTCCACTACTAATTAATAATCCAAAGATCCAATTAAAAACATAATCCAACCGGATACCTCGCATAATCTCACATTTCATTTAATTTTACTACTGAACCTCAGTTTTATGAAGCACAGAACTAAAGATACACTACAAATGGCTTGTAAATAATAGCACTTGTTTCTTGAAATAGGAATCCATGTACAACATTCAATTCCGAGTGCTCCCAAATCATTTGTTGGATTCTTTGTCCAGACACCTGAAATTAAAAAATAATGGGTTACTATATATGAAATTTAACTCTATAATATAAATTATAAATGACTTCAATTCAATGATATAATTAATTTTGTGCTTAATTTATAATAGAGAGTCGGATTCAAACTGCATTACGCTGATTTTGATATCGACATCATAAACTCAGTATATATACAATTCAAGGGATGAGTTTGAAAAAAAAAAAAAAAAAACAAAAGAAAGTCTGCCAAATGGGTAGTTCATTTCATTGAGAGCTCTCAAATTACAGTTATATTTTATGATTATGTATTAAAACGTATGTCAACTAACAAAATCTATGTAACTAAAATCCTCAATTGGATAGGGAATTTATTTAAATGATTGGGAAGCAGTTCTGGACCATAAGTGGAATAATTGGAAACTTTATAAAGGCAAAAACATATATAAGAATGGTCCTATAAACAAAAGAAAATCTAGTATGAGGTAGCTAGTTAATTTGTTTGATTGCATAATTGGTATACATGTGGCTAAAAGCTTTTGGGATCATAGGAAGTAATAGTGGGGACCCAAAAGAAAAGACCAGTAAGTATACTTGACTGCACAGTTCACGAGGTCCAGTATACTTGACCACTAGACCAGAGCCAGACCAGACCAGACCATCATGGTTCATGAAAACATAAAGATAAAGAAGCCACACCACAATCATATCAGAATCTCCTCATCTGTAACCATATATACTCTATTTGAATCCCTTTCATTCAGTGCTTAAAGTTCCCCTATATGTTTTTTGAAATTTGAACTCACTCTTTAATTTCATTTTATAGTTTATTATCAACTTTGATTTCAGCCTCCAATTGGATATTTATGTATCTATTTTTTTTGTTTAATAACGTTCTCTTTTTCTTGTTTTTGTGCTTTATGAGTAATCATAAGTTTCTTTATTTCTTCTTCTTCTTTTTGTTTTTAATAGCAACAAAAAAGAAGCATAGCAGATTTTTGAATAAAAAACATGACCTTTGGAATATTGGAAATTGATGAACTCAACTTTTCTATATATGCTTTTAATTTTTTTCTGCTCAAAGAAAAAGGGAGATTTATAAAAAATGTGAATAACAACAAGTTATTTTGTTTTATCTTTAATATTTATTTATCATTAAAGCTTTAAAAAGATGTTAAATTTTAATTAGAAGATTTTACAATTGAATCTTGATCAACTGTTTGCACAATTATATTCCATGTTTCAGTCTCATATAATAAATAAATGATTACCTGAAAATTTCTAATGCTATTAGTTGTACATTAAAACTAACTTCATCATGCATATTTAAATGCAAATGACTTACTGGTTAAAACTTTAAATCTTGGTCATGCACTAAATGGGTTTTAAATTTACCTAAAAATTGATTTTCCTATTTTCCATATTAAATAATTTACATATTTCTATTTAACAAAAGAAAAAGTCTTTTATCCAAAAAAACGTAAAAGAAAAGTCTTATCCACAATAAAAAAATTATTTGGTTGAGTTAAAGAGAGCATCATTCACTACTTTTGTTTTCTTGTAAGTGATAAAGATACTGATTTACTTCTTTAATTTATGTACAATAATGTTTTCTGGGTTCATAGATTTGATTATTATACATAGCTCATTATTAACAAATAATTAGTAAGTTTTGAGGCAGTTTCATATCATATTATTATATTTCAAATTGTTTTTTAAAAGTGCGTACATAATTACATATGACTAATGTGCAAAATAATATTGGTTCGTAAATTAACTAGAAATTATGGGCAATTCCAATAATAATCCTTATAGTTATCTATATATATTTTCAGAAAGAAAACGAGAAAATGCAATGTGAATGACAACTGACAGAGACAGAGAGCAATAAATCGAATAATTGAAGACATTCAAAAACTAACAAAACCGTAAAATCATGTGCAGAAGAAAAAAAAAACACATTGTGAGAATAAAATTAAATCTTTTCACCTAATAATTTAAAAAAAAAATAAAATAAAGGTTTCGTATGAATGAAGTAAAATATCTTCTAGTTGGTTTGACAAGAACACATTCATTTTGTCACCGTCAGGATCTATAAGAGAATAATAAGAGATAATTTGTATGTGTGTGTGATGGGTCACTACTCACTCACTACTCATTTCCTTATATTATAGGTCCATTTTCTTTTCATCTATATCTATGAATGCAACCATTTATAGCTTTCCTTTACCTTCAAAAGCAAACATCAAAGTAGTAATTAACTAAGGTTCCATTCACATTCTATTTCGATAATTAGTGTTGAAAATTACAATCTAAGCACATGTTCACATCACTTTTGAAATACTATATAAAAAACAAATTAAATATCACATACCAGTTCATAAGCTAAATTGTCCGGTTTCCTAATAATAAATGACGGACAAAACTTTTACTACCTGCACTTGCATTTTCAAGATTTGAATTCAAGATCTTTGGCTTAATTAGAATAATGTCTGGTATAATTAGACAATCTTTTTCCAGTTCATCTAATGTGCTTATTGGTAATAATATATTAATTTTATTTTTGTAATAGTGTAGTATTCCGACATTCCCTTTTAAGAAAAAATAATAATAGTATATAATATCAAAAATGAAATGATTATGAATTGAAAACCTAAAGTGAAATGTGATGTTTCCATGCATTGTGGGTTTATTTATATGATATGATAATTAATGAATGATTGGAGTGATGATTTATGGAGTCTATTCCTAAAAAGAAATGAAACTGAATGATGATTATATAGTTGAAACTTGAAGGTAAAACATGAGACCCATAATAAACTTAAAAAAAGACGAATGCGTAGCAATAGTAATGGTAGCAGTAGTACTAACTAGTTAAGGGCATATGGAGGGAAGAAGTGAAGCGTAAAACGTGGGCGCAGAATTCCACTTTATTCACCTGACAGTGTTGTGGCTTTGGCTTTGGGGCCCTGTGGCCTATCTATTCTTACTACTATTTTGGAGTGTATTCTTGTTCACGCTAGCTGAGCTAGGCTATAGCTATGGGTTCTTCTCAGCTTATTGTCTTTCTTTAGCACAGCTGCATCATTTTGGTTTTTGAATCGTAAAATTATTCCAACTACAAAACAAAAAGCCAGATTCCGATTGCCTTCTTAAAGTTATGAAATGAAATCATCATCATCATTATCATTTACGTGTTTCATTTCTATTTGGAATACCTGTAAAGCTGCCTCCTTTCATTATTTCATAATGTTCATTTTTATTATTTATTTTCACTCTACTTTGACTAATCTTATATACCTTGAGTGGAATAATAAATTCACTAGTTACATGTTCTGTCATTATCATTTTTCATATTCCTATCTTAATTTTAACTTAATGGCAACCTAAAAAAAAACCCATATAAAGACATAATAAAGGTCATTTAAAATGATAATATAAATTTATTCGATTACGGTGGGGTGCGTAACAAACGATAAAATAAGAGTAAATGAGAGGTTAAATATATGCAACCGTAATTTATTGTCTTCTTTTTAATTAAAGCATCCAGTTTTCAAACATCATATTTCGACATCTACAACTTTTTATCTGTTTGAATTTCAAATGTTTAAAGAATCCAATTCTAGAGATTTTACTTAAGACAAAGGACTGCATAACTAACACTTGAATGAATTTGAGAAATATAAAATCCAATCAAAAAGGGTCTTCTCCTAGTGAAAATTTTCCTACTATTCTAATCAACAACCCGAATTGGTCTTTGTTGGTCAGCATGGACATCCACTTGGCACCCAACATTTGAAAACAGCAAACAAGTGTGAAAGAGGAGAGGCACGTGATAAGTGCATGAGTAAGAGAATCGATCCTTTGCTTGTAGGAGTAGAGCGAGTGGGTCCACTCGTTCGGGCCTGCAAGTGGAGTGCTCTTTCGGTATACCTTCTTTATCGAAAACCCCAAAAAACACTACAATTTTTTTTTTTTCCAAAAAAAATAAAAAACCATAATAATATTAACATTATTATTCTCTTCTCATTCTCTCAGCTCCCGTCACATCAAACACGGACCTGAGTGACGACCAAGCCGCGATTTCTGACGTATTCTATTTGGTGGGAATTAACAATCCAACGGCTCTACTTCACTGAACTCATAAACTTCAAACCGTCGATTCAGTCTAAGATGAGGTGGGTTGTGGGCCCATATGATAGGAATGAAGAGACATGGTAGGGGCCCACTAGATGTTTAAGCCCACCGACTGTTTATGGACCGTAGCAGCAGCAGAGTGCCTTTTTCGTCCTCCTTATTACTCACCATTTCTCCCCCTTATTTCGCAATCCCAACTGTCCCTCTCCTTACTCCTCCTCCCTTCGTCCCAATTCACTTCTTAGTTCTTACTGTCTTCTTCTTTCTCTTTCATTCCTCCCTCTGTACTTTGCTTTTGCTACCATTATGAAACTCTAATAATCACTTCTGTCCCTTTGTTTTGCTATTGTTAATTTGTTGTTCATGTGTTTGTTCCTTTAATTTTTTGGGCTTGAATTCGTTAATTTATATGGGTCTTACTTCACTTCAAGTTTGCATGGATTCGGCTGATTGGCTACAAGTAAGCTATACATCCTTGCATTATTATTATCTATTAAAATTGCTTATGTCTTTTTTAGTAAAAATCTTCAAATGGTATAATGGGACAATTTCATTTGGTTTCTAGACTGTTTGATGCAAAATTTTGCTGTCATTTTCGGGAGTAAAATGTACCAATATTTGATAATTCTTCCTCGTATTTTCTTGTTCTGTTGTTTCGTTGAATGACATGTTTCAACACTAATTAGAACTAATTAATGAAAGCAAATGTCTGAATCATCTAATTCTGGCTAATTTCGAAAGTAATTATTACATTGTGCATTTGTTTTTTTAAAAAATTCATTTTCTGAAAATTGAAGTGCGTATGTAGATAGGGAGAATCAAATTATTGTAGCAATAGAGACAAAAAAAATAAATAAATAAAGTGTGTGGGAAAATTTCTGACAGAGATTGAATGATGAATATTGTTGTCAGGGCACGATTCACGAGGAGAATGGAATGGATTGTTCTTCACCATCTGGGGATATGCTAACATGTTCAAGGCCATTAATAGAGAGAAGATTGAGGCCCCAACATGACCAAGCTCTGAAATGTCCAAGGTGTGATTCTACACACACCAAATTTTGCTACTACAATAATTACAGCCTTTCTCAGCCAAGGTACTTCTGCAAAACTTGCAGAAGGTATTGGACCAAAGGTGGCACTTTAAGAAACATCCCTGTCGGTGGTGGCTGTCGGAAAAACAAAAAAGTTTCTAAAAAATCATCAAATGCCGCTAATGATAATCACCACCACCATCCCATTATTAACCCTTCTTCATCCTCTTCTAATCCTACTGATCTTCACCTTTCATTTCCTGATCAGATCCATCTCAATAACATACTAGCAAACCCTACTAGTTTCATTAACATGGGTTTGCTAGAACAAAACTCTAACAGACTCCCCATTGATTTTATGGACAGTAAGCTTGAAGCCATTGTTGGAAGGAATAATTATGATTTTATGGGGAATGTGGAAATGGGTTTGGTGAATGGAATTGGAGGAGATCATCAAAACAATAGTTATCATGGTCTTTGTTCCCCATATGGCATGTCAGGAATTGATGGGAATAGTAATAATCATGGAAATGGGAATTTTATGGAGACATGTCAGAGACTGATGATTAATCCTTATGATCATCATCAAGGAAGTAGTGAAGATGTGAAACCAAATACAAAGCTTTTGTCACTGGAATGGCAAGATCAAGGTTGCTCGGATAATGGGAAAGATACATTTGGGTATCTAAACAATTTGGGATCAACATGGACTGGGATGATCAACGGTTATGGTTCATCCACGACCACCAATCCTTTGGTGTAGTAGAAATACTAATTATCTAAACTAAACTAAACCATCGTCTCAATAATCAATTAATTAATTAATTTTAATTGGATTAATCTGTACGTCTGCCTTTGATGGAAAGGGTTTTTTTGGTGGTTCTTTCTATTATAAGGTGGTCTTTATTGAAAAAGAGAAAAGAAAAGAAAGAAATTTAATTGTGTTGAGAAGCAGCAGGAAGAGGAGGAAGAAGAAGAGGGTGGTGCTGGTTGGTTGGTGTGTGAATGAGAAGTTGAAGAGTCCAAAAATGACTGCCTTACTATATCTTTTCTGTTTGTTTTATGTTATAATCTTTGTTTTCATGTTTTGCCTGATTTGGTGTCTTTGTGATAAGGCATTCAAAGCTCTAGGATTTTGTTGTAATTTCGAGGAAGATATGGTAGTGTATGGTTTTTTTCTTTTTTATTAGCTCAATAGTAATATATTTTTCGTTTTCTTATATATAATTTTATATATGTAGTGCGTAATCAACTTTCCTTTTCATATACTATTTGAAGTTGGTTAATGAGTGATTAAATATTGAGGTTGTTTGATAAAGGGTATATATGTTTTTAACTACAAACTGATTGTTCTATATATATATGTGTGTGTGTGTGTAAAAAACCATGAACACTGATAAAATGATAAACATGTAAGTTAACAACTATGTTATCTAATAAACTGGGATAGTATTGGAATCCTAGAGTAGGAGTATAGTATCCCCTTGATTAAAATATTTAATTAGTTAAAGAAAGCATGGTTTTGTTAAATAGATTAGTAAAGTGGAATTTTTTTGAAAATAAATAAATTTAGTGGTTTGATTTTTTTTTTTTTTATACATCATACTTTCTGGAAATAGGCATCAAAGCTTCTCGTGGAGGAAGAAATTGCAATTTTTACAAGTTAAAAGTGAAAATTTTACATTTTCATTAGATTTTCAAAATATAACTAATTCCTTTGAAAAAATGGAATAAGAGAATTTTGACATCAAACAATTATAAATTATATTTTATGGAAAATAATTTTCTTGTAAATGCATTTCCCGATAAATAGCTATCAGAAAAGTTAAGCAAATTCAAGTAAATGATCAACCAACATAAAATATTGATAAAAAGGAGCTACAACATTTAAGTGCATTTGGTAGTGAGTAAAATTGTTATTAATAATTCATACAAAAACTAAAAAACTTGGGAAATAATAGATTAAAATTAAAGAAATGAAGAAAGAGCAGCATAGCATGCATGGGATTGGGCAAAGTGGGTAGGTATAGGGAGTATATAAGACATGAAATTGAAGCTTCGTATTACATAGAATTTGGTGAAGTGGGCCTGCTTTGTACTTTGTTGTGTTCTTCCGAATACCACGCCCCTCTATTATTTACTATCTTATCTTTTTGAATCTTTTATGGTCTGACTCTTGACTAGGACTTACTATGAGCCATTCTTCCAGAACATCACATAACAAAGGATTTTGGATAACAACTGCTGTCTAGTTTGTGAATCACGTTCTTATGAATTCATTTTATTTTCATATTTTGACCATCATTCAGTCAAAAAGGATTTATGTGGTATGAAATCCCCCAAGTTTACTGCTCCAAATGGCAGAAAAAAGGAATTATAGTAAAAGATGTAGGTTGTTTAACTGATATAAAACAATCAGAAATTTTTAAGTAGACATAACCCAACATGTCATTCATGTACTAATCCAATAACATGATAATACATTAGTAAACAGTAGTTATATTTTAGGAAAATCATAATATATAGTATATTTTGGAAGTTTCGTTTTTTTAAAAAGAAAATATCACTTAAGTTTCAAATAAGATAAATAGCTCAATATTTATATTTTTAGTTGTTGTAACCACGGCCACAATATCGGAACTAACCAGCCAGCGTCACCAATCTTCAATTCCTGCAATGGCGAATTCCACTATCACCAAAACCAACTTAAAGCAGTGACTTTAAGAGGGAGAAGAAGTGGGGTCGACGTCTAGCTTAAAATACAACCCACAACATCTAACAAATTTGTAAAACTGATCTTCCATTAACAATCAAATTGATTGAGTACAAAGTTTCAACAGATTTTGAAGAAGAAAGAATGAAATCAAAAATGGCAGAAGTTAACATTTTCGCCAAGAGTTGCAGAAAAAGAAAAACTATCTGACTAACTATATATCTTGCTATTCATATATATATATACTATTTGTTATTCCTAATTGATTACATAATCTGGAAATGGAAGGCATTAATCATGCTTTGTGCATGTTTCTGGAATGCTGAGCTGGTTGCTGAGCTGGCTTCCCTTCTAACTAACTCTTAACAGATTGGTGTGTGAAGAGGAAGAAGATCACGCGTGCTACTGCACGTGATCTTACTTAAGTTGAACGACATCGTTGCTTTATACCTTCATCCCTTTCCAGTCTTCTTCTTCATCTTGCACGATTCTCCTCTTTTATCTATTGTTGCTGACAACGTCTTCTGTTCATTCTTCTGTGCTTCTTGCTTATTCTCCAATATCAGCCCCTTTCTTTATGAAAGTGTCTGCCAGATGATTCTTTTCCCTATTGATTTGAGTGAAAATCATTGAAGGCAATGAGTCAATTAAATTGTCCAGTAAATTAAATTATTCCCACCAAGACCAAGGTCTTATATCTAGATATGTAACCCAAGTAATTGCATTGTGAGAGTCTGACTCTAGGATTAGCGGTAGGTGTTTGAGGTGAGTGTTGGCAGAAATCTTGATTGCATGACTACTTGCCAACAATTCCGCAAGATTCGAATCAATGATGCATAAATCATGGTGAAATAAGCAGTGGACGTAACCATTATCATCTCAAATAACACCCCCCGCCCCCTGATGGGCCTGGCTTCCCTCAGGTAGAATCGCCAACATTAAATTTCAAACACATGCACGAGGGGGTTCCCAACAAACACCAAAAATCTTGGTTGATCTAATGTTGCTATTTCGCAAGCAAAGAGAGGAAGACAAGGCTGGAAAACAAACCAGTCACTAAGAGCAATAATGAAAGAAGGTAGATTGATTTTGGCAATTTCAAGACTTCATCTTTTCATAGAATCTAGCACTTCAACATTTGAAATCAGAATGTTTTCAAATATCTTCTTATTTCTTCGCCACAATATGGACCAAATGGTGAAGAAGAAGAAAGCCAAATAAACTAATTATGTTTCAAGAATAGTAAAAAGATTAGAGAATTTGAGAAAATTGATTAATTCTCATTACTAAAATTTTTGTGTTGCTGTATTATATACATGTACATTGCATGTTTGTATGTAGAGTATACTAATCTATTTCAACAAACTAAGGATGTGAAATGTATATGGTTTGGGTTAAGTGCTTAACCTTATTGAATAAACATTAAATGTTATTTTTAGTGAGTCTTAAATTTAAAAATTAATGGACAAAAATAAATAAATAAGAGGTTTTTTTTTTTTTAGATGAAAGGCCAAGGAGCTATACTTCTTTAATAGGATTTTATTGTTTTTGTTTGTATAATGTCTATATAAAGACACTTTTGTTTTTCATTTGCATCATAATTCAAAATAATATACAAAAAGTTAAACATTCTTGTGGTTTTGATTTGAGTTGCCAAATTGGTATCAGAGCAAATGGCGAACTTGACGGGTCAAATCTCGCTACCACGACTAACGAGGAGGACTTATGAGAATTGGAGCATTCAAATGAAAACTCTTCTCGGATCTCAAGATTCTTAGGAGGTGGTCAAAGAAGGTTTCGAAGAACCAGAAAATACCATGAGATATTCGGCGGCTCAAAACAAGGTGTTGAAAGAGACACAATCAAAGGATAAAGCGACACTATACATATTGTTCCGAGTCGTTGACGAGTCAGGCTTTGAAAAGATTGCCAATGCAAATACTTCAAAAGAAGCATGCGACATTTTAGAAAAAGTGTTTAAAGGAGCCGATCAAGTCAAGCAAGTGCGTCTCCAAACTCTTCGTCGCAAATTTGAGAGCATGAAGATGAAGGAGTCGAAAGTTATATCTGATTATTTCACGCATGTAGTTGTGGTAAACCAACTCATTCGTAATGGTGAAGCGATAACAGATGCACGAGTTGTGGAGAAGATTTTGAGATCTTTAACCGAAAATTTTGAGAATGTTGTATGTAAGCTAGAAGAGTCAAAAGACCTTGCAACGCTTACAGTCGACGAGCTTATCGGTTCTCTCGAGGCACACGAACAACGTAAGAAGAAAAAGAAAGATGAGACACTAGAGCAAGCATTTCAAACCAATGCGACAATTAAAGATGAAAAGGCACTCTATTCTCAAATTTCCGAGGTAGAAGGCATGGACGTGGAAGCCCTGGAAAAGGTCATAGCAGTTATGAAGGGTACAATAAAGAGAAGGAACAGTCGAGTCAACTAAACTAGGGTGAAAGAAAACGCAGTCAAGGAAGAGGCGGCTAGTCAAACTATTCCAATATCGAGTGCTACAAATGTCACAATTATGGTCACTACGCGAAGGATTGCTACGCCTTGTAAAGTGGGGCATCTTACAAAATATTGTCGAGCCGATAAAAAGGTGGAAGAAACAATTAACTTGGCCCTAGAAGATGAAGAGAATGAAGGTTTCTCTTGATGGCTCAAAATGAAGACAATATCAACAATGACACTCTGTGGTATCTCGACAGGCAAGCAACCATATGATTGGTCACGAGTACTTATTCAAAAAGATGCAAAAGATTGAATATGGTCATGTGTCGTTTGGATATGCATCAAAGGTGGAGGTCAAAGGCCAAGGTACAGTTTGTTACTTAAAAAAGGATCGCTTGATAGGGTCGATCCAAGATGTCTATTACATACCCAATCTCAACACCAACATTTTGAGTTTGGGGTAACTCACGGAGAAAGGTTACTTGATACTCATAAAAGATCGAGTACTACACTTGAAGGATAAGCAAGGGCGTCTGGTTGCTCGAGTCGAGATCGGAAAAAATCGGATATACAAGTCAATGTAAAAGACAAGGCGTCGCTATAACATCTCGTCACCTACATCATAGGGGTCTAAAAAATTAGTAAAGAAGAATATGGTGCACGAACTGCCAGACATGGATTATGAGGGCAAATTTTGTGAAGAATGTGTGCTTGATGTTATCACTTGCGATAGAGTGGAGAATGAGTTCTAAGATTTATTTTCAAACTACGGCCAAATTCTTACCTAATTTTGAATTTTGGATTTTCTTTTTCGAAAAGCGGTGATAAATTTGCACGTTGCCGAGCTAGTCGAACTTAGAAAATTTTGAGTCACCACCCTTTGGGAACCAATTTTAGTTTTTAAGAAAACTAATCCAATTTTAATAAAAAGTTGATTTCGTTTTATTTTGAATGAAAGGCAAGGTCCTGAACCAAAAGATCTGGGTAAGACCCTGCCGAAATTTCATTTTGACTGACACCCGGATTTACCGACCTCTAAAACCAATTTTGTTTTCCAAATTTTAAGTTAAGATTTTATTGAAAAGCCAACTAGTAATGTTCCTAATTCGGTGATTTAAGTAGTTTGCGTAAAACACAAAGTAGAAAGCAATAAATTGCGGAAAATAAATCGTTCACCCTTTAGATCTAATTATTCTTTCTCCAAAGGAGAAAATAAATACAAATTGGTACTAATGAATTACATTCTACCCAAATAAATCCAAATTAAAACCCCAAAACATCCTAAAACTAGGAAATTTAAGTATTTAAAACAAACATGAAAAATTACAGAAAAGTCTTTATAAATTTGAAAAATTGCAAAAAGGCCCTTATCTTATGCAAAATTTCCATTCAGCCCTATAGCATGCAACACTATTTAAACAATCCATAAAACACAACAAACATGTGAAATTATCAAAATAAAACCTAAACATGTAAAAATTTCAATTAAGTCCTCAAACTTCACAAAATGACCAAACTGCCCCCTCACAACATATTAGATCCTAGAATTAATCTTTAGCATGCAAGGTTCACAAATCGTCCTTTCATTGCAGTAAAACTACCAAACAGTCCTTACAAGCTTTATGAATTACAAAACAACCCATTCATCCCCAAAATATCCAATATGATGTATCAATTGTCAAAACACATTGAAGACAAACATAATTATCCCAAGCAGTCTTTGAATTATGTTAGATACCATATTTGATCTCTAATTACTAAGATGCATACATGATTTTCCACTTAACAAAGTCAAAACACGTTCTTCCTAATTGAAATTGAAGCTAGAATAGTATAAACATCCTTAAATATATATGAATCACAATTTTATACTCAATGTAGTTTAGAATAGAGAATCCTTATGAGCTGAGATAACAACATTCAAATTTAGGAACCAGTAAACCATATGCAATCTCAGCGATTCAAGTTCACAATCAACCCAAGCATCAAAGGCTAAAGAAATCTTTAAGAACAGAAACCATATCCAGACAACAGCAGTAACTAATTTAAGTCATAGAAAACCATACTCAACATCAAAGTCTATATGCAACAAATATACTAAAGGACCAAGCAATTTCAAAGGTCAAGAACTGGTTCATTTTTCAGCAGGCAAGAACAAAACCTGAGACTGACAATGAAAGCCACAGCAATTGTAATGTACATCAGCAGCACATTAGAAACAACATAAACTAGGAATAACAGAAATATATAACAAAGAGCAGAAACTGTTCATGCAGGGACCCTTCTCATTTGAGATCCTAACTCAACAATTCAACTATTCCTAATCCGATCAAGCATGCAACACAGACAATGCAAACAAGTAATATAATGACAACAGAAATCGGGATAGTTTGTACATAACAAGGAGCAACAAGCTACACCTAAGCAGTATGCATACTCATAACTTAAGTTGAAAAAAAAAAACAGAGTTTTACCAACTCAAAATAGTATTAACATAACAACTCAAGTTAATGGCATATTCTTCTAAATTGGCGATCAAAACAGAGACAGTTTCAAAATAAAAGAAACAGAGATAGCAAGGAATGGAATCATGACATAACAATCAACAAGGCCATTCATGAAGGCCAATTGCTCAACAGTAAATATGAATGGAAGAAAAGACTACTAAAACCACATCAAAAACAAAGGCAACAACTTGTATATGACAGACTAGCACACATTCAAGAAGAATTATTATCAACAGAAATAGTTTGGGTCAGAAATGTAGACTAATAATGATGAAGAAAACATCTCTTCCCCTTAAAATCATGAGCATATGCGTTCAAGTCCCCTTCCCACAGTAGTTTGGACAAACTAGAAAACAGATATTGCTCTCATGGAATTCTGGATTACTAATCAAAGCACTATATAAAAACTGATGACAACCTAAGCAAAACACCATAAACAGAAACTTAAAGATGAAACTGAGCAAACAGTAAATCAGAAATAAAAGTGAACTAACCTTGTTAAACTTATAAAACAACATCACAGAACCAAATGCACTCCTATCTTACTAAATGCATAGAATGAAAACAAGGAATATGGTATACAGCTTACATGGCTAGGGCAGAAAGCAATAAATCATAAATCTATCAACAACAGTAGTTTATGCTTAGTTTAAACACAACTAAAGGCAGAAACATGCTCATTTTTAAAACAGACAACTACTAGACATGACTAAAGAAAATAGGATCAATCTAATCTTGTTGACAGCTAGATATAGCTAAAATAGAAGCTTAGAGCCAATATATTCAAAACAGGATCATACAATTAACCTATATTGCATTCAAATCATAATATTCATCAATAATGTGGACTGCTTAACTTAACTCCCAAATCAAAGGCAACATTCTATGACAAATTAATGGTGGACAACACAGCATGCAAAATGATCCACATCAACATGAAACTCAAGAATCAGAAATACAACAACAATAACATACTATTCATTATGAAACCAGACCAGAAATATTAAATGAAATGCAGACAAATTGACACTTATCTAAGTAGGATTATAAACAAAGACTTAACACATGAGATAAACTAATTCTACATGAATGCTGCCTGTTCATGAACTAGAAATTTGGTTCTAGTAAAATGAGATACAAACTGCGAAGACTATAATGCAAATCAAAATAAATTGGAAGAAAGAAATGGAAAACAACAATAGTTAATAGGGACATTTAAACCTAAATGAAACCATATTATTAATAGTTCAACATAATTGAACAAACTAACAATGAGAGGGTAACATAATCTAGAAACTGAAGCAACTTCAAATGAAAGAGCACCATAATAAAATAAGCAAAAATAGTAACATCATAAACTAGAAAACATTCATAATCTCAACAATCAAAAACACAGAAGTAATTGAGAAACAACATCTAAAAATTTTAGATAACAGAATTAAGCAATAGCTCAGTTTGGTTCCCAGACCAATTCAGCCATTTTAAATAAAAATTGAAATAGAAGAATGGATTAAATGTACCTCAGAATTAGCTCCAATTGCTATTGAAATTCCAAAAATCTCTTACAAGCTCACTTTCTCAACATAAGTTTTGAAATCAAAATGAAAAGAAAAGAAAAATTTCACAGCAGAAATCCCCAGTTTCAAATTAGTTTTGAAATGGGAATTTTGATTACAAACACAAACCAATTTTTTATTATAACAGAATATACGAAAACACTAGTTTTTTGTTTTTGAACCTTGCTCTCTCAATTCTTCCTCTCTAGCTAAAAAAACCAATCCTCCCTATCCAGAAAGCTTTTTTTTTTTTAATTTTTATACCATATATTTTCACTAGATTTAAAATTCAAAAATAAAATAAAAGAAGATAAAAATAAAAAAAAAATGAAATAAAATTAAATTAAAATCAAAATTAAATTCTTTTTTTCTTTTTCTTTTCCTTTTAACACTATGAAATTTAAAACTTAACACCTACTCAACTATATTTTTTAAAGAAGAAGGAAAATTTTTGGAACTAAAAATATTTAAATATTTTTGAATAAAAAAGAGAAATTGAGCTGCTTTGGAATTCTGGTAATTTCATCAAGCTTGGGCGTTATCATCATCGGTCATTTTTGGGCAAAAATCAAGCGTCAACACTTGGCAAGCAAGCGAGCACCTCGTTTCAAAAGAAGGCAGATTATCGAACTAAACAAATTCTCGAATTGATTCATACTGACGTATGTGGACCAATCACGCCCGAATCTTTCAATGGTAAAAGGTACTTCATTCTTTTATCAATGATTTCTCATGGAAAACTTGGGTTTATTTTTTGAAAAAAAGAATCTGAGATATTCGAGGTGTTCAAAAAGTTCAAAAGGATAGTAGAGAAGTCAACTGGTGAACACATCAAAGTCGTACAATCTGATAGAGGTGGCGAGTATACTTCGACTCTTTTCATGGAGTATTGTGAGGAGCAAGGCATAAGGAGATTTCTAACCACACCATACTCTCCTCAACAAAACGGTGTGTCCGAGAGGAAGAATCAGACTACTTTCGACATGGTTTGATCAATGCTCAAGAGCAAGAATATGCCAAGATAATTCTGGGCAGAAGTCGTTAAATTTGTTGTCTATATACAAAATCGATCTACATGTGAAGTTAGATGATCAAACACCACAAGAGGCATAGAGCAGAAAAAAGCTGACAGTTTCTCATCTTAAAGTGTTCGGTAGTGCAGCTTATGCACACGTACCGGATCAACAAAGAATGAAGCTTGAAGACAAGAAAAATGTACATTTATATTAGCTATGATGAGAATACAAAAGGGTACAAGCTACTCGACCCGATAAGCAGGAATGTGATGGTGAGTCGTGATGTGCGAGTAAAAGAAGCAAGTGAATGGGACTGGAACATTTCAACGGAAGTTAACATCAAAGTTGGAGAATCATCCGTCGTTACATCAATAAGCAAACAACAAGACTCTGAAACTACTGATGATGAAGATGAACCATTACAACCCAAAATGCGAAGTTTGCAAGATTTATATGATTCAACAAATCAGGCATTACCTTGTATGTCTTTTGGCAGATGTTAAACATATTAGTTTTGAAGAGGCAATACAAGACAAGAAGTGGCAAACTGCCATGAACAAGGAAATTAAGACAATTAACGACAACAACACATGGAAGCTAGTAGAATTATCGAAAGAAAGTCAGCTTATTGGTGTGAAGTGGGTTTTCAAGAAAAAGATGAAAGCTCAAGGCGAGATAAAACAGTACAAGGCGCGACTTGTTGCGAAAGGATATAAGCAAAGGCATGAATCGACTATGACGAGGTATTTGCTCCTGTTGCAAGAATAGAGACAATCTAATTACTCATTTCACAAGCTGCTCAATTCAAATGGCTGATATTTCAAATGGATGTCAAATCGGCATTCTTGAATGATGTGCTCAAAGAAGATGATTTTACATCAAACAATCGCTCGGGTACATAAAAGTCGGAGAAGAGAAGAAAATGCTAAAATCGAAGAAGGCACTTTAAGGGTTGAAACAAGCACCACGGGTAAGGAATACACGTATCGATTCATATTTTAAGGATAACAGGCTCAAGCAATGTCCCTATAAGCCTGCTCTATACATAAAGAAGAATGGAGATAACGTGTTATTTATTGCTCTTTATGTTAATGATCTTATTTTTATAGGCAACAATGATTAGATGATAGAAGAGTTTAAAGGCACAATGACACGGGAATTTGAGATGACAGATTTGGGCTATATTAAGTTTTTTCTTGGTTTGGAGGTTAGACAAGTAGAGACAAATATTTTTTGTATCATAAGAGACATATGCAAAAGAGATTTTGAAGAAGTGCAAGATGTCAAATTGCAATCCTGTTTCAACACAAATGGAACCAGAAGCAAAACTCTCGAAGTTTAATAGAGGAGAACGTGTCGATGCGAGTAAATATCGGAGTTTGATAGCAAGCCTTCGCTATCTCACATGCACTAGGTCGGATCTTTCATTAAGTGTCGGCAAGTCGGTTCATGGAGGAGCCGGTTTATTCATATTGGAAGGAGTTAAAGCGAATCTTACGGTACATCCAAGGAACGATGTCACTCGAGTTTTTCTACTCAAAATCAAAAGATTACAAGTTGGGGATTGTGCCGAAACTAGTCGATCTTAAAATTGTTTAAAAAGAGTCGCCACCCGAAAATCGGGAAAAACTAAAAAGATTTATTTTAAAAATGACTCCGTTTTTATTTTAAAGGCAACTGGTCAAATTCAGAGATTTGGGTAAGGGGGTTGGGTACGACGGTTTAATTTGTTATTAAACCGCCGCCCGGTAAAAACCGGCATCTGGTTTGTTTTTCTTTCCAATTTTTAAGTTTAAAATAAAAATCCGTTGCTGTGATTAAGCTAACGATGTTCCTAATTGGCGATAATAGGTCATTTGCGAAAACATTAAATCGAACAATGAAAGAAATAAATAACGGAAATTTAAAGTGCGGAAATTAAAATTATTCTTTCTCCGATTCGGAGAAAATAATTACAAACCGACCTAATTAAAATTACATTCTACCCTTTAAAATTCCCAAATTAAACCCAAAATCCAATATTTACAAAAATTAAGCATCAATGTAAAATTACAAAAAGGTCCTT
>CANUEY010152098.1:0-25652 GCA_948099555.1 Croton setiger | reverse complement strand
CTCTCGTCACATTATTTGTACCAGTTGCATATAGAATTTTGTTTAATGCTATTCCTGTATAGCATTACTTTTATAGTTTGGCATGTATATATATGTTTATTAAGTTTGGGATAATAAGGCATAACGACATGTAAATAAATAATAGTAATTTTGTATGTTTAATATTTGATGTATGTTTGATAATTGGAATACGTATGTTATATGTTGGTTTATAATGTTGTAATATAATTTAATATGATAATTAAAATGGTGATATAAGTTTATAAAAAAAATGTGACATGTTTTATAACGTAAGGTATAAGAGAGGACGTTACAGAAGCCTTTGCTTAGGGAAGAAACAAAATTGTTAGCGTGCATTTTTTCCTTTCAATACTCGATCAATGTAAATTACTATCTAATCCATCTTTTCTTGGAATGTACAATATTATTCATATTTATAAGAAATGGTTCAGCATATGTAAAGAAACACAAAAGTATTACCTATCCTTTGAAAAAGATGAACCTTTAAGAGTTCGTCAAAGTAAGAAATTCATACCAAAATTATGTTCTTTACTACAAAAGCAAGACTTAGGATTGATCTAAATGAGACTATTACATTTAATGATAAAATAGGAATTTGGCCATTGGCAGTTAATGAACCAGCCAAAAAGAAATCAAGAAATATGGAGGCTGGAACTATGGTCATTAAACTATTTCCCTCAATTATTAAAGATGTTGTTAGATTAATGATTATGAGAAAATTGTTTCCTGCTATTAGGGAAAAATTGCCACAAGAGAACCTAAATGCACTTCTTTTTATACACAAAGATAATGTAAGACCTTACATATTTGTAAATAATGTCTTCTTCAACCAGGCTGTTAATGATTTAGGAATAGACATCAGGATCATGTGTCAACCCCAAATAGTCTAGATTTGAATGTTCTTGACTTAGGTTTTTTTAGGCAATTGATGACCTCAAGACCAAAGAGGCACCCTCCTCAGTTGATTATTTGATTTCTGCTATAAGTAATGCGTATGAAGCATTATCCCCTATTGTATTGAACTAGGTTTTCCTATCATCACAAAGTTGTATGAGCCTCATATTGAAATGCAATGGTGGAAATAATTACAAGAGCCCACACTCTAAGAAGGAAAAATTAATTAGACTTAACCTGCTGCCAATTGTTATGTCAGTTGAAGGTACCATTGTCAAGGATTCTGCAGTTTTCATTCAGCATCTTATTGCAACCATTTTTCAGTAAATAGTTTTGGTTCCATCATTTTGGACAATCATTGGTGTGAGAAGAGAAGATAGTAAATGGTGCATCATTTGTTATATATGCCCTTCTGCTATAAGACATATTTTTCACTGGCTTCTAATTAATATTTTTGCTTTTGGAATGTAATGTATAGTGTATACCAAATAGAGTTGGGTACATTAACATAGAAGCTGACCTAAATGGTGCATCTTTTATTATATGCACCCTTAATCCATAAATAATACTTTTGAAAAATTTAAGTTGCTAATACTTTTGTAATGTAAATGGTGCATTTATATTTTATGCAACTTTCTTTTGTTGTTTAAATAATGTAATTTTGCATATCAGCAGCAGTGATTACCTATCCATATTTTTAAACAACATATTTAAAATAAAAAACACACATCATATAATGAATATCCCGAATATCAACAACTATTTTTAAACAATAGAATATACACAAAATAGAAAGAAACAAATTAAACAGCGTCAAATAAAAAAAATTTAACAAAGGGTCTCGTCGGAATCAACTTTTTTTTCCTTAACCTGATCACAACCTCTAGAAGATGCACTCGTTTACTGTATCTGGTCACCACTTATATCTCCAATCTTCTCCTACAATGAATCAGGTGCAAAAAGCTTAAAACTATCTATCATAGTGAAAGATGGGTTATGTGGAACTAGAGTGCATTCAATTTGAAATCTAGGAAAATCTGCAAGATTCAGTATCAAACTAGGTTGCAAAAAAGCTGCATCTTTCTCTTTCTGGTGCACTTCATCTCCCTCAGCTGCACCCTTATCCACATTGAATGCATCATTCTCTTCCTCATTAACTTCATCTCCATGAGATGCACTCTTATCCAAATTAGATGCACCACCTCCGGTTTCTTTATTAGGGAAACCAAATTCTTAGGTGTATCTAGCACATCAAATCTGTCATAAAAATTTCTCTTTAAGCTCAACAAGTTCGACCCTTAGTTACTTAACTTCTGCAACATTGGCTTACAGTTCTGCTACATTTTCCTGCTATATTTTCCTTTATGATTGCAAGAAGTAATGTTGCATTTCCATCATTTCTGCAACATTCTTCTGCAGATTAGCAGCATTGTGCGAAGATGCACCTGTATTTCCTAATATTCTAGGTTGCATTTCTAGAGGCTTGACAATCATGTCTTCATCCTTTTTACCCAAATTATCTCATTTGGGGGCTGAATATACTTTTAAAGTATCCACCCGTGTATTCTGCTCTTTACAATATTACAATGCCCCAGGTACATAACATTGATAATCTCTTTCTCCTTCAACTTTCAATTTTCTCTCCTTTGAGGGAAACACTCTGCTCATGAAGCATTTTGGAGACCAGTCTTTCATAAAGTAGATAAACATGGTTTGTCCTTCGTTCATAATCAGCTTCAGATATAACCCTAGCAGTATGTACCATATTTTTAAGAATTATGCTTGGAAAATTAACTATGTTTCCATTCATGAGATGCCACATTATCAATTGCTCATCTTTGGTAACACTATCCTTAGATCCAAGCCTAGAAATGATATTTAAAGCAATGATCATATGCAGAAGTCTTGGGATAGCCCTCAACCTTGTCTCAGTTAACTTCTTTTCACTATCATCCTATGTTAAATACTCAATAGCAAATTTAGTCAAATTAAGCTCAGGTGGAATAAGTGCATCTTTTTCATATCCATCATACTCTACAGTCTTAAGATTTATCAACTTACAAATAGATTTCACATTCATCCTAATATCTATGCCTTTAACTAATGAGGTAATAGCAGTAATCTCCTCCTATTTTTCTAATTGCCCACTTTTGATGGGCAAAAAAACTTCACTAATCTAGAATAGTAAGACTCATCCAAGAAAAGTAGATGTATTTTATCATAAAAATTACAGACAAGTCCATTTCTACCTTAAAACAGATATTCAAAATCAACCTTCTTCTCAACCATCAACTGCTCCCTAATTAATATCTTATTGAAAAAATCAACTCTTTCACTATTTATAAACTTATACCTTTCTCAATCATAATGCTCTTTTTCTATTTTTTCACTGCATTCAGGCTCAAAATTAATTTCTTCTGGTTCTTCATCCTCGCATGCAGGGAATGGTCTTTTTTTCTTCTTCGTCTAAACAATGACCCACCGGAAGTACATGTAGTACCCTTTCCCTTCAGCTTTCCTTTTGCAGTCTGTTTACTTCAACCTCCTTTCATTATTGATTTCGGCTTTGATTTTTAATGTGGGGAGTTTGCCTCAGAACTATCTCTCTCTCTCTCTCTATTGTTTAGGATTTGAAATTTCCGGAGCCCTTGTCTTCTTTTTGGTGGCCATTTAATGTGATGGAGGATAGCTTTTGGGTTTTCTTCCAAACATTAAAGATAGAGGAGGTGAGTGGTTTTTTCAATTGGTTTTGAAGGAGAATTTATTCCTTCACTCTGATCTAGTAGTTGTTGTTGAGGATTAAATGCGGCAACAAATTCAATTTTTTCAAGGCCAAAGTTTTGAAAAATTTCACTTCCCGCTTCTATAGCAACAGTGCTTAGGTTATCTTTGGGGGCATTTAAGAAATTGAATCAATTTCCTATTTTTCGCCATTGTTTCTCATTTTGGGTGCATATTACTTCTTATGCATCATTCTATAACAACGCTTCAATTTAGTCAAACAAATTAAATTATTAAGTTGGTCGCATTTATAAATGAAATACATCCATTTCATTAACACCTGTATACCAAATTGTCAAAGGAAAAAAAGATGTGCTTACCTACCTGCACTAACTGTCTGTAGCAAGCATTTGACTTGCATCATCTTTGACTCACTTTTCATCTCTCCCAAACCATTAAAAAACAAGGGGCACAATAGTCCTAAACTACCCCAAATTCCCCAAAGTCTTTATTTTATAGAAACACCTCCAATGCAAAAAATTCTCTATTTTAAAGGTAGGAGGTAGTAGTATATTTTTAGTAGCTTCTCAAAAAAAAAAAAATTTTTAATAGGTTTACAACCAATTCACAGCCAAAATATAATAAGTTTAATATGCAAGTTTGGACTCTTTGCAAAAGTTTACTATAGTGGCAAGTGCTACAAGCATGTTTTCTGGTGCTATTATATTCGATGAATGTAGAGCATGCTCCAATGTGTATTGCCAGCGTTATGATGCACATAAGAGCATAGCAATATTATTGTCACCTCTTGCACACGCTAAGCAAATGTATAGAGCTGTAAACAAGCCGATCTAAGTTAAATATTGTCAAGTTCATACTCCATTTCATTTACTTTTCGAGCTGATCTCAAACGAATTTTTATCAAGCTAAATTTCAAATTGCGATCAACTGATTTTCTATAAAATCTTAACTAACATAAATAATAAATTATGAATGGGTATCTAAATATAAATTATTATTTAAATGTTAATCATTATTTTATAATAAATATAAAACTTTTAACAAAAATATTAATTTATTGAATATTTTAAAAAGAAATAAAATTAAAACGAGCTTGAAATTTTTACTCGAACTCAACTTATTCGACTTATTTAATTATCAAATTGGCTATTTTGGTTATGAATGAATTTTAATCAAATTGAGCTTTGAGTCTTCGGCAAACAGTTCCACTCAATTATAACCAACACATAACTCAATTATAACCTACACATAACTCAATTATAACCTACACATAACAAACGCTGGTAACCTTATCTCTAAATCTAATAGTAACATTTTTTTTACTACATTTAGTATGTATTTATTTTAAAAATACCGATGCTACTAATATATTATTTAAATTTCATGGAGGTCAAGCGATTCAAATTGATCCAACCATATCAGCATTTAACGTAAATCAAAGATCAACTCTGGTAATTCTAATATCTGAAAGGAAATCCATACTCCCTATAGACAAGTTTAATTTGGTTGAAGCATAGTATCACAAATCACCTATTAAATTTCTTGATCCATCCTATTAAGAATTGATACAACCACATAAGAATCGCATTCCATCCCTATATCTCCAACCTACTACAACCGCTTTTCTATTTTCAAGTTGGAAGGTGAACTAATTTTTAATAAATTGTAATGTATACTATAAACTAATTTCATATGTATTATTAATAGTTAATTTACTATTATGCTGAAGTTGTAAACTAGCAGTAAACATGTGATAAGTTGATCTTAATCTATATGGCAACTTAATTTTTGATATTTTACTTCATGAATTTATTTGGTTGTATTAGTTTAACTAATTTTAATGTGTTTTCAAATAATTGTAAATTAAATAGAGGCGGGTAGTAAACTTTATAAATTGAGTGGAATCATAAGATATGGAATAATGGCATCATTATTTTATAAATAGGTGAACCGATTCTAAATTATTAGTTATAATTTTTTTTCTAAATATGTATTGGTTAGTAAACCATTCATAAACTAATTAAAATTTAGCCCGAATTAATTGGTTATATTTTTAAAATTTTAATTTATTTTTGTAAATTAGAGATAATAGGTTCCTTTAGGATTCATTCATTATTCATTGCGTTGAAATTCTCAATTTGCGTCCAATCGATTTCTGCACCTACAGTTCTTCTATAGTTGAATATGGAAACAAAAGCAAAAACAAGAAAACGAAATAGTCAAAATCTACACACGTGGATTATAGCCAGGTGGGTGCGTGGGCTCCACTGCTCCAGCGTGGCCAAACACTTGGTGGGAACCAGTAGGGTAACCAGTAGTCCCGGCGACTGAACGGGTATAGGTGACGATGTCATCGCCGGCCGGTCCACTGGACGTATAATGGGTATAAGCACCAGCTTTAGCTGCTTGCTTGGCTACAGCGTTATGCTCATGAGCCTGTCGTTTATCTATCTCTGCTTCCATTATCCTCTCTTCTTTCTTCTCTTTTGCTATTTGCTTTTTCATCGGATCATGGGTTGACATCTTCTCCACCTACCCCATTCAACACAAGCTAATTAAGATCAGTGAATTAAATTCAATGCATACATACAGCTCAATTTCATATTGAATTGAATGAAAATGGTAAAAATTAAGAAACCTTTTCTTCCAGGGTAGCTTTGGTCTTCTCCAAGCCAGCCTTAGCTGAGGCTGCAACATTTGCTGCTGTCTCCTTCAACGTCTCCATTTTCTTTCCTCAATTCGATCACGTCGCTCTTTTTCTTTTCTTTAACGAAAGTTTGAGTACGTCTGCAACTCTTTAAATTAAAATAAAACAATTAATATTGACACGTGTGGACATGCGAGTACACGTGCTTTACAGTCCATGCTTTTGCTCCTCTGTTTCTTCCACGTGGAAACATGGTATGGAGATACATTAAGATGGTTGGATTCACCTCTACTAGACATTTTCCTATGGAATTCTAGATTATCCATAAATAAATCTCCCTCTCTCCGTATCCCACCAACATGAGTGTCTCCACTGAGAGTATAAAATTTATTTATTAAATAATTTATATATTATTTCTTTAAATATTTATTTAATTTTAAATTCTATAATTTATTAATATTCCAAATACATATAATAAAAATTATTATTTAATTTTATTACAATTTAAAAATATAATACTTGTTATAAAAAATAAATAAAAATTAAGATACTTATTTTAATATAGAGCGACTAAATAAAACAATTAAACTGTAATTAATTAATCATAAATTTAACAAAATTAGTGATACAAAATTAAAATTGAGTGAAAATTTAGAATTTTATATTTATCAAATAGCATTATCCCTAATTTATTCAATTTTCTTTTTTAGCCAATTGAAATTCAATCTACAATAGGGCTTATAATTCAAAATAAAAAATAGATTTATAACGAAAATATTCTTATTAAAGATAGACATTCTCATCTATTATCTATAAAATAGAATTTATTTGATAGTCATCTTATTTTTTTAAAAAAAGAATATATTTCATTAACTACATTGAAAAATTATAAAATTGTCTTGATATTTGTAAAAAAAAAATTATTTTCTCCCTCTAATTTTGAAAATAAACTTTTTTATCACTATATATTTATTTTATTATTTTAATTCATTCTTACATTGAAACAATATTCTATTTTTCGTAAATTTTCCAACTAAAACTTACACGCAGCAAACCACCGATTCCCACCTCTTGAAAGACGGCAAGAGACCTGTTTCCTTTCTCCTTCGTCTCCTCCTCCTTTTCAATTGTCTTTCTTACGTTACCGTCTTTGGAAACAAGCGCGAAAATCTCATTCAGCGTCGTCGAAGAACCATAAAGCCAG
Source organism: Croton setiger (assembly GCA_948099555.1). NCBI lineage: Eukaryota > Viridiplantae > Streptophyta > Magnoliopsida > Malpighiales > Euphorbiaceae > Croton > Croton setiger. The sequence goes on along the minus strand of CANUEY010152098.1, from coordinate 18,144 downwards.
TTTTGATGCCTCTGCGGGCTGTGTAATGGGAATGTGGGCATCGGGCGAGTAGTTCGGGATGTGAAGGGATCGTGCTCAAGGCTTGTCAATTGGCGGCTCTTTAGTGGCAGAAGCATATTCTTGTATGGAAGCTCTCATTTGGGTTTCGGATAAAGGAACCAGGTCTTCAAAATGTTCGTCTTTGAATCAGATTGCCGGCAATTAGTTCATGCTCTGTACTTGGACTTTGGTAACTTGGTTTCGTTATTGTAGAAGTGTTATTTAAGGAGCTAATCAATATTGATATGTTGTTTTAGCATCTAGATAATAGAGCTAATCAATGTGATTGTCTCCTACAATTTTCTTGGTTGGTTTAGCTATCAAAGAAGTGAAACTAAGTGGTCTGATTATTTTTGGGAAGCATGCTGCACGTACTATGATTAACGAAAGAGTTAGGTTAGCTGTAGGTTATGTTTTATTAATGAGTTAAGAGGATTAACTAAATAAATCTAAAATTATAAAATAGCAAAACTGCTTTGAAAATAGCATCATCCTTAATCTCAATAAATTTATAAAATAAAAAATTAATATATGTTTTTAATAGAATAGCCGATTTCAATTAATATAAAACTAGAAGTATAAAATAGTATATTCCAACAACAATTATAATGTCTTCAACTCTTTTACAACACAGAGAAAAATCAGAAAATGAACTCATATAAAAAGATACTAATCCAATTTTTAAAAAGAAAATTATTTTTAAACATCATATTTATAAATAAAAAAAAAACAGAAAATACAAAAAAGAAAAAAGATAAAAAATTTGCAAGGTACTTATGGTAAGAATAGCTGATGACAATAAAAACTAAGACTTTGAAAGAGAAGAGAGGGAGAAGGAAGGTTAAATTATAGAGATTTTAGCTCAATTCAACTGAATTATATTTTTTTATTTGTTCCATTTATGAGTGCTAAGTTTGTTTAATTAATATTATTTTATATCAATTTTGGCTGAAGTCTATACTGCTCGCATTATTTTTTAATCTTCAAACAACATGTAAAAGCAGAGTTTGGGATTATGTTATGCAAAGTACTACAGTAACGCAAGTGAATAGCACAAACAAATAAAATAAAATGGCACAAATTTTTAAATTATTTTATACTTCTGTCCGAATTAATTAATTATCTTATACCGCTGGAGTATGTAATATAATTTCGAGATACATGGAAGTAAAACTTTTATTCAAGCACTCAACAATACCCTTAAAACCACACACAAGAAATACAAAACAGCCACAGTCTAATACTGTGAAAACTAAAATTAGATGCTGCAGCCTGCCCGCACTAAACGTGAGTATTGTGGCCGGTTTCATCGCCAGGCAACCCAGTCGGGCGAGTCCTGGCCGTACCCGTTGGATCCACGGTTCCACCATGAGGCCGGCCTGTACCATGACCAGGCAAGGCCGACATTTGCTGGGTCCCTGTTGGGTGACCGGTAGTTCCGGTTACAGAATGAGTATAGCTCTCGGTGGTGCCCTGTGCGCCTGGTCCGGCGGTAGTGTAATGTCCTTGGCCACCTATATTGGCAGCCTGCCTCGCCGCTGCGTTACTCTCTTTAGCCTCTAGTTTGTTGAGCTCTGCCTCTGCTCTTCTCTCATCCTTCTTCTCTGTGGCCATCTGCTTCTGCACCGGATCACGCGTCGTCAACTTCTCCGCCTGCACCATTTTAAACCAATTACGATTCAAATCAAACCACAAAGAAGAGAATTAAAAAACTAATTAAGATGTAAATCAAAATAAGAAACGACCTAACCTTCTCTTGCGCTGTGGCCTTGGTCTTCTCCATGCCAGCCTTAGCAGAGGCTGCAACGTTCGCTGCGGTTTCCTTCATCGACTCCATTTTCAGACTTCTGATTTGTGTGTTTGCTTGATCACTCTAAATTTCTGATGGTAGTTAAGGTTTCAGAGTTCATCAATTATATAGACAAACCCGGAGCTTTTAAGAATGACACGCGTAACCACAAAAAGGACACGTGGATTGCTATTAATGTTTCTACTGCCCCTTTGTAACATGTGGAAAGTGAATAGATACGGACAGATAACGTTCCTGCTGCAGGCAGTTATGTAGACGTGGCGAGTCCTGTGTAGCGACGCGAAACCGCCAAGTTTCGTTATCTTGCCTGTCGGTTGAAATGCTTTTGTTCACCGACCTGCAGTGCAGATCTTGACAGAGATATTATGGGAATGCATAAAAGAAGACTTTGTTATTAAGTTAATATAAGATAAGATTTTTTATGATTCTCATGAATATTAATCTGCTGAACACTAACGTGTAATAATTTTGTTTGTGAATTGTTAATTTAATTGGGTGAGGCTAGTGGTCTCTGATTGAGGCCACCTCGAGTGTCTTATTTCAGGTCTCAGAACAAACAATTTAACATAAATTTTTTTTTTAAAAAAAAAAAGTCAAATATTTGTGATTCTCGAGATTCGAAACTTTTAGAATTTCTCTAAATTAATTGGAGTTACATTTTCGGAACTATGTATTGCTTAACTAAAAACCATGCCTCCAATGAAAATCGTAATATATATATTTATTTCTCTTTTTAAAAATTCTGCTACATGCTACATGAATTTAATGTAGCAGAGAATCAGATTTTGTGGCGAGGAGCAATGCACCATATGATTTGATAAGCTATATCAAGGGCTCTTAAACTAGGAAGAAAGAAGGTTTAACTGGAAAATAGAATTAAATTTCATTAATTAATAATTAAAATAGTATTATGTATAATTAATTATTATAAATATTTTTTATATTAAAATATAATTTAAATTTATCTAATTAATTATTATAAATAATTATATAAACCTTGATAATATAGATTTTATAGAGATGTTTTTTTACCAATGACCCTTCCCCACATTTTGTATATACCGTGGAAGAACAAAAAGCTCATGGTTTTTACTTTTATTCCTTAAATGATCCTCTAATTACTCAACTTTTTACCAAATCAGTTAATTGAAAAATTAAAAATAATTTTTTGTGTTAATTACACTAAATCAGAGTCTTTATTTTCATGAAGTCACTGTTAGGGTTTAAAGTTTATTATATTTGAATACATTATTTTTGGAAGTGCACTTAAATACGAAAGATTTTTTGATTTTTATATTGGAAGGAGGTGATGCTAAAATGTAAATTTGGTGATATTTTTGATAGAAAACAATGATTATGTTACCCAACCCATGGGCCAAATTGGACTGGGCCCAATTTACCCACAGCAAGAATCGTTATCCTCAAATAAATGAGAAGTTTATATCTTCTCGGAGTCATTTGCCTCAAAATAAAATGAAAAAATAATGCAATGGTTGAACTTTTTCATTTACCATTGTTTGTAGCTACGAAAAATTACTCTTGCCTTGAAATGATTATTGTCACTTCCAGATTGTAAAATAGAGTTTATATAATGTTTTACACAGAATGTAATAATTATATGAAGAAAGTATTTTATTTTTATACACTTGTATACTAGTTACGTATATAGCTAGATTTAGAATTGAGTTGCATGTAAAGAATTGATTTTCTAGTTATTGATTTTTTTTTGGTTAGATGTATATATATATAGCTTTGTGTGTGTGTGTGTATATATATATATATAGAGCTTGTATGTCAATGAAAAACTGAGAGAGGTATTATACAAAAACAGAAAATTAATATGGTATCAGAGCAAAATTTGCTTCTCTCTTCACTGACGGTTACTCTCTGCTTATTTTTTTACCACACGATTTTTTCGTTTTTCTTCCATTTTCCCTTCATTTTCTCGGCGAAATTATTCTTCAGATTGTTTGTTATTTAGTTTTGTGATCTTGGATTTGAGATATTATTCATCTTTTTCATCTTAATTTATGTTTCAATTCTTCAATTTCTTTCTTTTAATTTCTGCTTTAATTCTTCAATTTTAGTTTTTTGATGATAATTTCTTGCAATGTTGATGATGATTTCTTCTATAATTGCTCTTTCAATTTGATTTTGGACATTTTTATTAAATTTTTCTGAGTATTTTTGAATTTCTAGGGTTTCATTCCCTTATTTCTTCTGTCAATTAATTTTTCAGTTAATTCATTAATTCTTGATTAATTTTTCATGATATTGTAATGATGATTTCAATTTCAATCTCTTAATAATTCTTCAATTTTATACTTCCTTTTTTGATTCCTCTCTTTTTGTTACAGACTGAATTTTCAGCTTTCAATCCATATTCTTCCTTCCTCTTGAATAATTCTCATGTTTCTTCAATTTACTTCAATCTTTCTTGAATAATTCTCCAATTTTCTTTTATCTTTTCGATTCACCAAATTTTGTCTTTTGAATTTGAATTTTCATATTCAATCTTCCTTCCTCTCGAATGATTCTTAATTTCTTCATAACGGCAGTGGCAAAGCCAATTGATTTGTCTGTGGCAGAGAAAGCCCGGTTGTAGGTCGTATTCCATACGATACAGTACTCTCTCATATGTTAATTTCATTCTCTTGTTCTGTTTTGAGAATTTCTGATTTGGATTGTTTGGAAAGCATTGCTAACTTTGCTACTAGGAATGTGATATATATTTGTGAGCTACTCTGTTACTAGAGTAGTTGCTTGTGCTTTTGTAATATGGAAGTGTTAAGGATGTAGGAATTCTTCTGCTCCTATGATATAACTTTGAAGATGTTTTTATGGAGATCGGAATGCAAGCTTCATGTTTATTGCAATCACAATCTTCAAAATTGAGAGACTGTTTGGAGTAAGGGAGGCTAACTAATGGAGGAGTTTTCAGTTTTGAATCTGTTTTGGCTTTACAGGATTAGCAGAGAAGGCTAAGTACATCAGCTGCTGATGTTACTTGTTGTTAATGCTGAGACTATTGTTGAACAATGAATAAAGGATTAGCAAAGCAAGTCCCTGCAATCCTACTTTGTCCACTTTTATTAAGAACAACAAATGAGGTTGACATGCATCTGCACATCTTGCTGTAGAGTATTCAAGTTGCAGAATCTTCCATAGATGACATTTTAGAATTCATAGAATGATAGTTTTCTTATGCTTTCTGATTTTGTTAAGTTCTTTTTTTGTTTAGAATTAATGTTCTGTTTTTCATCTAATCTTCAAGTTTGAACATTAGTATGTTCAACTTGAGGGAGACTATTAGGAATGTAGTAGTGTTATTAGGAATAATAGTTTAGAATATAGAGATTGATTCGATAATTTGTAGTGTATTAGAAATTTGTATAAATAAGACTTGTATGTTAATGAAAACTTGAGAGAGATATTATAGAGAATTAGAAAATTAATAATATAAAGCATTATTATTGTTATATATTGGATATATACACTTTTTAGTTGTTTGCTAAATTTGAATAATCAAATTTTGATACGTGATTTAGTAAATAAACTAGCCGGTGGTTGTGGAGATCACAAATACAACGATGACGACTGTATATGAGATGTGTACTATACATAGTATACAGATTGTATATTGATGGTGTGATATTGGTATATAGTGTCATTATTCTTGTAGAAAAGTGACTGAAGTCTATACTATCATACCGCTGGCATTATTTTTTAATCTTGAAACAAAAAATATGTAAAATCAGAATTTGAAATTATGTTATGTGAAGTAATAGGGGTATGTAAGTGAATAGCACAACATGGATGAAGTAAAATGATACATGATTTTTAAAATTGAGTAAATAGCACATTTATATGAAACCTAATTTGACATTTTTCCGTATTGTTTGCTTTTAATCCTTATGTTTTTCGATCTGCTTTTTTCTAATCCGTTCTATTTTATAAATTTTTCATTTGGTGTTTATTTATCCAATCCATCACATTCATTTTCTCCTTTTTCTTTTTAAGTAAAAAGGAATATAAATACCTTTTTTTTCTTCTACTACTAATAATTGTTTATTCGTAGTCAAGTTGATGTAACAAATAACGAATTTTGACTATCCTAATCTTCTTCAGCTTGAAAAAAAAAAAAGAAAAAGAAAAATCAACTCATTTTCTTTTCGAGGCCTTTTTATTTTGTGGGCGTGAGTGACATTTATCAACCTCTCTTATATTGTTTTATTGAATTAGCATCTAATTTTGATAAAATTAGATATTTTGACTTTGTCGGAAGCTAAAACTGAAACTTTCTTTCTATACACCTAATAAGAAATGTCAAATAATAGGGGAAAAGGTCAATATTAAAAAGAAAAAAGAAATACTCAAAAATAACACTTGGATTTTCCTTATGCCCATATTAACCTCTCAATCTAACAAATAAATAAGCTTAGTATATGTTATATATACTTACATTGTTTTAGTCATTGTTGTAATATGTAATGACTGATTGCATTACTGTCTGTATTAGATGGATTTTGTTATTTGTTTTATATAACTATTTAGATCCATAATTTTTTAATTAGATTATTGCTATTTGATTAGGATATTCTTACATGCAATCGCACATCCATTGTATAACATTTTTTACAAGAAAAAGTCAGATATTCATTGGAATATTACATTTACCATATATATATAAGAATAAAAAAGATAAATTTTAAAAAATTGAGTTGACTTATTTTATTTATAAGAATAGCCTAACATATTTTAAGCTCATTAATAACAAATGAATTTGACAAATAATGAATTAATTAGTGGCTCCTATTTTTAATACTCTTTTGTCATCTACGCTGTTAGCATTAATATTTACAAGAATTAATAGTTTTGGTGAGATCTGATTGTGCACTCAATTTGTGGAGTGTCAACGTATTTATTGTTTCAAATTAAGAGGTGTTTGGTAAATATTAACAAATGAAAAGTTAAATCTTATTCTTTACGGGAATACTTTAAAACAGGAATTTGTTAATATAATAATTAAAATTTTAAAAAAATCTAAAAAAATAAAAAAAAAGTATTATATATTTTAATTCATCTATTACCTAAGGGGACTAGGTCATTTTAACCTCTTTAAGGGAGTAAATAGCTCATGAATTAAAAATTAACTTTTTTTTTTTTAGGACATTAGTGCCTCGGGAATTGCAGTTTGGTTTGTTTGGTGATGTATCGAAATATGAAATTTGTGACGGTTGTAGCGGCAATTCCTTGGAATTTGGAAAAGACGTAATGATATTCCCTGTACCTGGACATGGCCATGGTTCGGCCCGGCCGACCCACTTAAACTGGCACGTGACTGAACGGGCCTTAAACCATATGAGTTTGAAACCGCCCAATCCGGAACCTGAACTGGCCGAAGGACAAGATTAAAAAAAATTTCGAATCGGACCCGTACAAACCCGTGAACCGTGGAGGAACTACCCCAAACCGTCTTCGAACCACCGGTTTAACCACCCCAAACCGTTTTCGAACCGCCCCAAACTGCCGATCTCTAACCCGCCGCCGAATCGCCGGTTTAACCTGAACCGCCGGTTCGGCGAGTCGGTTATGGTTTGCATGTCTCACGAACGGTGGCCCAGCGGGCCGAGGCTCGGAACCGGCCCGACCCGGACCGTGGCCACGTCTATCTGTATCAATAATATTTTTCTGGCATTGTAGCATGATGGTGTGGTGAAATATTGTAAATTTATTTTTAATGGCTTGACTACGCAGAATGCTCAGCATAAAATCGTCCTTTTCTGTTAGCTGATTGCCATCAGTTGTGTGGACCTTTAAGCTAAACTCTGATGGGTCGTTGTTGCAACATTCTGGCCATGCTGCAGCGGGTGGATTAATTCGGGGAATTCGCAGTCAATGGATCATTGGTTACAAAATTAATTTGGGTGTATGATTCTTGTTGCGGAGTTGTGAGCATTTTTTATGGACTTATGATAGCTTGGTATTTATTAGGATGTTGGATGTCGAATGTAAGGTTGTAATCGAGTCGAACAGATGTTCAAGTTCAACTCATTAAGAATTATGTAGGCGTAAACTCAGCTCGAGTTCGTTTTGAACATGTTCGAACTCGATTCGTTTGCTCGTTTAGAACTTAGTTTGGAAGCTCATTTCGAGTTTGGTTTGAAAGCTCATTTCGAACTCGGTTTGAAAGCTCGTGAGCATATTAAAAATATAAAAAATATATAAAATTCATACATAAAATCTAAATTATCTTAATATATTAAGGACAAGTTAAAATCCAAAGTTAAACAATAGACAACAACAAATTCAAATCCAATATATCTGAAGTTCAACAATAAATAAAAACAAATTACAAACACAAATTTGTATGATGAAAAAACCATCAAGTAGTTTGACCTCCAAATCAATCTTCTCATCAACTTTCTATCAAATATGGATAAAAAACATGGATCAAATTACAGAATACACAATTATATAGGAAAAGATAGATGTTAGATTAAAAATTACCCTATGTCAATTAGTGCTATTATTTTTGTTTTAGTTCTGCAATTTTCCTTATCTTATTTTCAAAACTTCTTATCCTAAGAACCATAAGACAGTTCCTCCTACAAGAGTCTGAGCCTCACCTTAGCAGAGTATCTGGAACCTGCAGTAGAATTTCTAATAGGATATAAGCAATCAAATTTCTCAGTAAATCCCATAAAAGGTGGGAAATGCCTAATAGAACATATCACATATCGCACAATACATATCAATTCACAAAAAAATAGAATGTCAGGAAGGCCTGCAGCCTAAACATGAATTTCCTCCTTATCGCCTTATGTAAAGTTGCCAGAGTACGATTAACCTCTGGATTTGAAATCACTACTCATATACCTAGTATTAATTCACAAGAACATTCTATAGTCCTCCTTCCAGTCCCAAGATCATAGCCATGCAATGCTACCCTTATTGCTCATCCTTGACCCAAGATCATGTCATGCATGATGCCGCTCTTATTGCTCCCTTGACATATCATAATCATAATTATAATCATAACCATAAATGAAACCCCCAATCAATCTCGTCATCCGTCGTACATATATCATAGCATACATTGCAAGTCAATATTAAATAATCAATCAAATAGTCAAACAATTATACAGACTATTTATTTCCACTCTAAGCATACAAAAGGCTTAGGTGTAGTAAATATATAAATGAATAGGATTAGACTGACTAACACGTGACAATCCTAACACAACAACAACACACCACAACAATTCAAATTTCATTCATGAAACTTACATCGGCTCTCGCTGCGAAATCCACTTGGTCCAACCCCTAAGTGTTGACTAAGAATCAATGTCACCAAGAATAACTTTAGAAGAGCTTATACGGACGATATACTAATTAAACACTAATCCACTTAATCCACAAACTCAAGATGCGATACCATGCTTGACGTGCAATGCATGAGATGAAGTGATGCAATTATTAAATTAAAGTCTAGAATTCTAATTAATTAAGTACTACTCTAATAATCAATTTCAACTTAAAGAAAAAAACCCCTTAATTTAAATTATCACATATTATATATATATATATATATATATATATATATATATATATATATATATATATATATATATATATAAGTGCAAACCCTAATGTTTCCAAATCTAGTCTAAGTAAATAAATTTTCAACAGGTCATTTAACTTTTTTTTTTAAAGAAAAATTGAAATCCTTGCTTTCTAAAAGCCATTACCAACATATTTCTCAACGTTTCACACTTGAAACTAATTATCTTTACATTACATTTTTTATTTTATTTACCACCAACATAAATTTCAATCACACATCATCAGATCCGGTCTAATATACATGAAAACACCAAAATACACAATAAAAATATGCAAGAACATACATGGCAAGTTCAAACATTTTTTGAAAATGGGTATTTTTAGAAATATTAAAATTTATTTAGCAAAAAATAGTTAATATTTATCTCAAAAGGGTCTAAACATTTATTTTTGAAAAAAAAAATGGATGAAGTGGCTTAAAATACAAGAAAATAAGGGACATGCCTGCTGCTCAGGAATAGGTGCACGAGCTGTTGCGGAGGAGCCAAAAACGCAGCAGGTCCTCGCCAAAACGCAGCTCAAACGCCCCGCCTCACATGCCAGACGATAAGGGCGCTCCGTGTAAGCTCACCGTGTTCGTCAGCACTGGATTGCCGCCCTCAACTCTTATCTCTCAAATTCTACAACCAGATTCTATCCCCAAATATCTCCTAACCTTAATAATAGACTCACTAATATTATTTATTTTTATTTAATTATATTCACATTCTTAATAAATTAAACACAACAAACACCGTAAATATTACAGGTTTAAAAATGGTTCGAGACATTTTTTTTTTTTTGTAGGTTGTTTTTTCACGAAAGGGGTTAATGTACCATTTCCAAAACTAATAAGATGAAACGTGTGGGAAATGCTAGTTTTAATGGTGCCGGAGAATGCAATGAAATAGTGGTGCTTGCAAAGTGTTGGTGTACGTATATAAATTTTAATTATATCATAAACAGTATACGTATATTGATTTGAAGCTAAATTAACATAATTCGATTTCAACATGTACAATGTTGAATAAAGACGTTAACTAGAGAAGAATGGAAGATATATTGTTCTTTATACATTGGACATTTAGAATTTTGGAAAATATCAAAGTGAACAAGAGGAATACTATGAGCATACGCATCTAGTTATATTATTAAATTTTCTTTTTTTTTTACTAAACAAGTAATTATAAACCAGTAATTCCATTGTAGTAGAGATTGAATTATCTTTATTTTTATTTACACAAAATTACAATTTTATCTATATATTTCAATAACTTATACTATATTATCTTTATGTTTTTAAAAATACATTTTAATATCTATATATTTTGATTTAGTTAAACCTATGGTCCTTCATTTAAAATCTACTCTAAATCTTGTTAGTTTTTTTATATAATCACTAAAATAACTGTTAAAACTGAGAATCAATTTGAAATCATAATGCCATTGATGAAAATTGAATTAACCAAATCAACAAGAGCCAATAATTACAGAAACTCAAAGAAATTTACACAAGGAAGAATTGAATACAGAAAACAAAGTACAACAAAGAACTTTCTAACTTCTCCTTTTGTATATTTTTCAACTTCTTATACTAGATGCAGGCGGATTTCAACTTGTAATTGCAATGTAATTAACTAGATCTTGTTGAACACGTGAATTCTCTAGAGTGATGAAACCTCAGCTGCTGTAACTAACTTTGTAACAGATTTTCTTTGTTTGCATTGCGTGGGAAGGAAGGAGGAGAAAGAGAAGAGAAATGACCACGTGTTTTTGCTTCTTTTAGTTGAACGTCACCGTATTGATACAGAAACGTCGTCACTTCATTTGTTCTGTAGGACATTCATCTCTTCTTTCCTTCTAATCAAAACGACACTGTTTCTTTATTAAATGAAACGGTGCGTTTTGATTCTCTTCTTTTTGTCTTCGAGCTTCCTTCGATTATTCTTCTTCTTTCTGGTTTGCCACCTTCTTGTCACATTCTTCTTCCTTCATAATCTTTGTTGAACTTGAACTTTTCTCCAATACCCCCCCCCCTCCCCGTAAGCTGGAGACAAAAGATTGATGAGTCCCAGCTTGAGAATGAATTCTTGAAAGAATTTGGGAATAAGGGCTTTTGTAAATATATCAGCTAATTGATATTCAGTTTTAATGGGAAGCAAGTGAATTAAACCACGTTGAACTTGTTCTCGAACTACATGACAATCTAACTCAATGTGCTTTGTACGTCATGAAAAGTAGGGTTTGCAGCAATGTGGAGAGCTGACTGGTTTTCACAGTATACTGTGATTGGCTTTGAGATAGGAACTTGAAAATCTGTTAACATATATGATAACCATTGTAGTTCAGACGTGAGAGCTGCTAGGGCATGGTATTCAGCTTCAACAGATGATCTAGACACGGTTGTTTGCTTCTTTGAACGCTAGCAGATCAATGATTCTCCAAGATAGATTGAATAGCCAGTAATTGATTTTCTTGAATCAATGTAGCCTGTCCGATCACTATCTGAGTATGCCTTGAGAATAAGTGAAGAATTTGCAGGGAAGAACAGGCCAAGAGCTGAAGCACCCTTTATATATTTGAGTAATCTGTGAGTTACCTGAAGATGAAGTGATGTAGGTGATGAAACAAACTGACTAAGTTTGTTTACAGTGAATGGAATATCTGGACGTGTGTTGGTGAGGTATAAGAGTTTACCAATGAGCTTCTGTTATATGAGATATATGTTAGAGGAATACCTCATTGTGAGCTCAGTTTATTGTGATATTCAATTGGAGTTATACATGGTTTGGCACCCAAGAAACCTGTCTCCTTGAGAATGTCCAGAGCATACTTCCTTTGGCTGAGATAAATTCCTTTGTTACTTCTTGCAATCTCCAAGCCAAGAAAATATTTGAGGTTTCCCAGATTTTTGATCTTGAACTTATCATGCAGCAGCTGTTTTATCCTTGTTATTTCTTGTAAGTCATTTCCAAAAAGAATTATGTCATCCATATAAACTAAGAGAGCTGTGAAATTGTTTCCTTATTTGTGGGTGAATAAGGAATAATCAGAGTGTGATTGTGAATAGCCATGTGAGATCAAAAACTCAGTGAGTTTAAAGAACCATTGTCTGCTTGCTTGTTTCAGTCCATACAAACTTTTGTTAAGCTTGCATACTTTCCTATTTGGAACATTTAAACCAGGAGGAGAAACCATGTATACTTCTTCAACTAAGTCTCCATGTAAAAATGCATTATTTACATCCAATTGTTGTAGATGCTAGTTGCAAAGAGGATGCAAGTGCCAGAAGCATTCTTATTGTTGTTATCTTGGCTACAGGAGAAAAGGTTTCTAAGTAGTCAAGTCCCTCAATCTGTGTATAACCTTTAGCTACTAATCTAGCCTTATATCTTTCAACACTGCCATCTGCTTTGAGTTTGATTTTATAAACCCATTTACAGCCAACAGCAGACTTTGAAGATGGTAAGTCAACCAGTTTCCAAGTGTGATTAGCCTCTAGTGTTTGTATCTCTTCTGCCATTGCTTGTCTCCACTCAGCATACTGAGTTGCTTCTTTGAAATTCCTTGGTTCTTGTAATTTGTTTAACTGGCAGATGTAGTATGATAAGAAGGAGAAATTGATTTGTAGGAGAGGACAGTTGACAATGGATTTTTTGTTGAGTGTTATTGTTCAGCAACTGTTAATGTAGCATCGCATACATAATCATTCAAGTATGCAGGTGGATGCCTGGACCTTTGCTGTCTTTCTGGGAATAATTGGGCTGTCTGTGTCACTTGATCATTCTGAGTATGTTGAGTGATTGGAAAGGCAGATGATGAGTCATCAAAATATGTTAAACTGTTAGTGTTGTAAGGTAAAGAAGTATTTGATGAATCAACTGTTGGATAAGTAAAAGGAAAGTATGCTTCATAAAAAATAACATTTTTGGAAACGAGAACTTCCCTTGAGTGCATGTCCATAACAATGTATCCCTTTGTTCTAAGTTTGTAACAAAGAAATATGCATTTCCTGGCTCTTGGGCTAAGCTTGCCTCTGTGTGCTTATAGTGTTGATGCATAACATAAGCAACCAAATACTTTAACATTGCTGAAGTCTGGTTGGGTATCATGCAACATCTGGAAGGGAGTCTTATTGTGAATGACTGGATATGGAAGTCTGTTGATAATGAATGCAGCATGTCTGACTGTAAAGTGCCAGAAATCTTTTGGTAGGCCAGATTGATAGAGAAGTGCTCTTCAACATTAAGAAGGTGTTGATGCTTCCTTTCAACAATAGAGTTTTGTTGAGGTGTCTCTGGATATGAAGTTTGATGCTGGATGCCCTGGCTTGCATAAAATGCAGTTAGCTTGAACTCCTGGCCATTATCAGACCTTATGCATTGAACATTTGTTTGAAACTGTATCTGCACAAGCTTTACAAAGGACTGAATCAACACAGAAACCTCTGATTTTGCTTTCACTGTGAAAATCCAAACAAATCTGGAGAAATCATCAACAAAAGTTAAAAAATATTTATGGCCATCAATGGAAGTTTGAGCAATTGGTCCCTATAAATCCATATGAACTAATTCAAATATCTTTGTTGAACTTGACTGACTAATAGGAAATACATTTCTTTTCTATTTTGAAAGGTGACATACATCACATGGCTTTGGTGCCTTGTTACAAGTAACACTAGGAACAATTTTATTCAATTCATGTAGTCTTCTGTAGGAAGCATAGCCTAGCCTATAATGCCATAAATCTTCATCATCAAACTTTTTATCATGAATGTTTTCGAAATTTGTTGCTGAAGCTGCTTGAACAGTGTTAGAAAACTTGTAAAATTGCTGCTGTTGAAGTATATACAGGCCTCCAATGGTTTTAGCTAAACTAATCATCTTCAAAGGTTTCTTCTTCTGGATTATGCATACATTATCCATTAAAAGTAGTGTACAATGCAATTAACTGATTAACTTCACTACTGATATGAGATTGAATGTGAATTCAGGTATGTAAAGTACATCAGTCAAATAGAATTCCTTAGAGAAAAAGATGCTTCCTCAGAACTTTGCTTCTACTATGTGACCATTAGGAAATTTAACTACAATTGGTTTTATTCTTCTATATGTGGTGAATAAGTTTGAATTGGAAGCTACATGGTCAGTAGCTCCTGAGTCTAGTATTCAGATATTTGATTGAGATGTACCCACTTCATTAGTTCTGGCTACTTCATTTTGAGTACCAATAATGCTTGTTCTAAGTATGTTGTTGACCATGTGAGAATTGATGGAGATTGTCTTTTGCTGAGTAGGTACATGTTTGATTTTGCAAGTTGAAGTAATTTCTGGAATTGTTCTTATGTAAACTGCATATTGGCTCCTGCAGCAGAAGAAGTATTAAAATGTATGCCAGATAAATTTTCTCCAGTTTCATTTTTATTACCACCTAATAATTCTCCATTCATCCCAAGAAATGAAGAATTATCTGTGATTCCTCCATATGTCTCTGGTGTAGGCAGTGGAATTTGATAACAATGTTGCAAAGTTGCTGGCAGCATCTCCTCATCAAATTTTGCTTCTGGTTCATTTGACAGCATGTGTTGATGTAGCCAACAAGATAGCCAAATCTTTTGTAGCATGTCTGGCTTGTATGGTTATCACCATTGCAATATGTGCAATGCTTGGGATTTGTTCCAGAAAGATAGTTGCCTCTGAACCTCCCTTGTGGATAAAACTGCCTCGGTCTAAAACTTCTTGCCAGCAATATCTTAGCCTCTTGGTTTGAGGAGTAAAATTGCTCCCTCTCCTGTTGAACTACCAAAGAGAAGACTCTATTAATGTTAGGCAGTGGATCACACAACATAATTTGAGAATTTAAAACACTGTACTTTTCATTCAAGTCTCTCAAAAACTTATAAACTTGTTCGTTCTCAATATACTCTCTCAATCTATTCACCACACCACACCTACACCGTGGTCTACATGTACAACTAGGAATTGGCCTTAGCACCATCATTTCATCCCATAATATTTTCATATGGGTGAAATATTCATTAACAGACTGATCTCCTTGCCTGTAATTTACTATTTCTTCTAACAAATCAGAAATTCTGGATTGATTTGGTTGGGAGAATCTCTCCTTCAAATCTCTTCAAGCATCACAAGCTTTGTCCAGCCATAGAATGCTATTTGCAATGGAGGACTCCACTGAGTTTCGTATCCAAGTCAGTACTATCATATTGCATCTCTTCCAATTGCTAAACAATGGATCTTCTTCTAGTGGAGCTGAGATGATGTCATCAATAAATCCAACTTTGTTTTTGGTAGCTAGAGCCATTAGCATGGATCTAGACCACACAGTATAATTGTTTGTACTAGTGAGTATTACATTCACTATCACACTGGAGCTCTGCTCACTTGGATGCAAATATAAGGGATTAAAGGGATCATTGAGATGTGAATTGGATGTTAAATTCGCCATTCCAGAATTGAAAGAAGGAAAAGAAAAAGGAAATTGAGAAATAATCTTGATTAGGAAGAAAAGAAAGAAAGAGATGAGAGAAAAAAAAAGAGATAAGGATCACAACAAAATTCAAGATAATTCTGAGTTTTTACTAGAAGAAAAGGAAAAAGTTACAAACTGCCATTAATGGATCGAGTATTGCTCTGATATCATGTTAAAACTGAGAATCAATTTGAAATCATAATGTCATTGATGAAAATTGAATTAACCAAATCAACAAGATCCAATGATTACAGAAACTCAAAGAAATTTACACAAGAAAGAATTGAATACAGAAAACAAAGTACAACAGAGAACTTTCTAACTTCTCCTTTTGTATATTTTTCAACTTCTTATACTAGATACAGGCGGACTTCAACTTGTAATTGCAATGTAATTAACTAGATCTTGTTGAACACGTGAATTCCCTGGAGTGATGAAACCTCAGCTGCTGTAACTAACTTTGTAACAGATTTTCTTCGTTTGCATTGCGTGGGAAGGAAGGAGGAGAAAGAGAAGAGAGATGACCACGTGTTTTTGCTTCTTTTAGTTGAACGTCGCCGTATTAATACAGAAATGTCGTTGCTTCATTTGTTCTGTGGGACAATTCATCTCTTCTTTCCTTCTAATCAAAACGACACCGTTTCTTTATTAAATGAAACGGTGCGTTTTGATTTTCTTCTTTCTATTTTTGAGCTTCCTTCGATTATTCTTCTTCTTTCTGGTTTGCCACCTTCTTGTCACCTTCTTCTTCCTTCATAATCTTTGTTGAACTTGAACTCTTCTCCAATAATAACCTCAAACAATTTTCAATATTGAAGCTGGATCTTGGATGGATTTGTTTCATGACTAGGATTTAAATTCGTACCTTTTTTTTCCATGGTTTTTGCTTTTAGAGTTCAAGAAAGCAGTGTAAATGTTCTTTTTCATTACAATCTACTTATCATAAACCTCAATTTAAATCCTTGCTTTCACAAATCAGGTTTGCTTTTGGACTAGAAACTGTGGTAAAAATGGTGTTTATGTAATCATTGTTATGGTGATGGTGGAACCAGCTCGCTATTTTGGCTGCGATGATTTAATTTTTTTTTGTTAGAAATAAAATAAATATTATACATTAAAAAATATTATATTAGTAAAATTAGGTTATTTGAGTTATTTTTGTAAAAAAATTAATAAAATTTAGAGTAGATTTTAATAGAAAGACAAAAATATTTAAAGGATTAAAATAAAGAGATATTAAAGTATGTTTCTAAAAATATAATGACAAAATAATACAAATCTTTAAAATATAAGGAATAACATTATAATTGTTTATTATATGTATCCGGACAAATGAAGAATGATATTTAATCAAATCAACGTTTATGTCACATTAATCATTTTCTAACATATGCATGTGATATAATTTCTCTGTAGAAGATATTATTAACATTATGTCTTTATGTAAGTAAACCACTAAGTCTTTTATGACATAATGTCATAACGTTTATTGGATACTTATTTTTTCTATTTCCATACATTCTTTATT
Source organism: Croton setiger (assembly GCA_948099555.1). Lineage (NCBI taxonomy): Eukaryota > Viridiplantae > Streptophyta > Magnoliopsida > Malpighiales > Euphorbiaceae > Croton > Croton setiger. The sequence goes on along the minus strand of CANUEY010152098.1, from coordinate 673 downwards.
AATCATACCTTATTGTACTGACCATCAGTTAATAAATGAAATATAACCATCCACCTACTGATAATTATTATTATTAGAAAAAAAAAAAAGAGAAACCATTCGAAGGTTTGAACATCAAAAGATTTTGACAAACGTTAACAAATGATCATTGCAACTTGTTTGACTGAGTTGAGATCACCTGCGAAAAAGCCTATCCGCCATATCGAACAGTCTGAAAATTGCCCTAAAAAATTGTAAAAAATCACTCAACCCAAAACTGAAATTTTAAATGGCACTCCCACCACTCTTCGGTGACTGGTCGTCCAATCTGAAACCAAATTTTAACTCCATAAGTTAAGAGTTTCATTTTGACAACGAATATGTCACCATACATTGACCAGATGTTTGTTCCAATCAGGTTGGTACACGGGTTGCGAAACTCAAATTCTTCAACTTGCAATTTGGAGCTTTTTGGCAATGGTTCGACAAAGGTGAGACATAACTTGTAATCCTTATCTTGTAAACTTTCGGTTGGTATGTAGGTTGAGTCCATTTCTTGCCGGAAATGTAAAACATGTTGATTGTAGGTGGTTTGCAAGTGATCAAGTTCCACCACTGGAGGTTTTTTTTTTTTTTTTTTTTTTTTTTTAATTTTTAATTGTGGGGGTTTTACCAGTGGTGATTTGATAAATTA
>CANUEY010151871.1:0-10589 GCA_948099555.1 Croton setiger | reverse complement strand
AATTTATAGAACTTCATTCGAGACAAAGTCTAGTATAAATTGAGATTTGAAGTGTTTTTCGCCTTCTTTTTCTTCTTATTTCAAGTGATTGGAGATCTTCTCGTTCTACCTTATTACAAGTTTGTGGCTATTTCTTTTTTTTTTTTTAAGAAAAAATAAAAATTTTATCTTTTAATTTATTAAAATTTATTTCTTATATATAAACACAACGCAATATTTTTCTTTTTAAATTTGGTGTAATGTGATTTTACTTTATTTTATAGGAAAACTTGTCTCAAAACCTATGTCAAATGTTTAATTAGAAATCAATGTGTTAGCTTGCGTAACACAATAATTCATTTTATATTTTCGTTGTTGATGTTGTTTTAATTTGATTAATTCTATATTAACATTAATAAAAATTGTATACAAATATTAAGTTATTGCCTAAATATCATTAATTATAAAAATTTTAAAAATGTTTTTAATTATATTAATATAATTAAACTTTTAATTTTTTTTAAAAAAAAATATCAAAATAAATTCATTGATTTATATATTTATATTCACTTTTAAAAACTTGTTAGTCAATTTCATTATTTTTAATTTAATTAAATTTACTAATCATATAAATATTTTATTTTATAATAATTTGAACTGTAAGATTACTTAAGTGTTTTACTAATATTAATAATTAAAATAACATATTTTATAAGTTATGAACAAATACTAATTAATTAAATAAATAATAAAAATAACATATTGTATATAACAACTTATAAATTATCATTTTTTTTATATCATACACATGATATGCTATCTATTCCTCATTGCTATAATCTTTATAACAGATATTACAAGTCACAATTATAATTTTATAAACTATACACCTATATACAAATAATAACAACTATCATGCATATAATACCATAAATTTCTTACTATAGCTTTTAAAGCCAATTATCACATACCTTATTAATAAATTTACATGCCATTTAACATAAATCTATAAGACAAGATTAAACAAATGATAAAATGCGAGGGAGAGAGAGATCCTAGGCTTCAGCTGACCGACCCAAGCAATAAGAAGGTGAAACTGACACCGTCAGTTGCCAATAAAAAACCTAAAATCATATAATTGCAATTTAATGAATTGCATACTTAGCAATTATAAACTAAAACAATATAAAACAAGATAATAAATCACAATTTAAAATCATACACCAAACATGTCAATTATATATATATATATATATAATTACTTATATACTATTATATCTTTTACTTTATATTTATTATTTATTTATTTCAATAGTTTAAATGACACCCGATATCAGCGAATTACAATTTTTTACCCCTGCTTGTAAAATTGAAAGTTCGACATACACATATATTTAATTTCTAATATATATTAAACTTTGACAATTTATTTATCCATTATTTTCCTTCTATCGGTTTATATCTAACCAACTAATTATTTGCGTTACTATAATATAGGCAGTTACGCCGGATACATTAGCAAGCACCAATATTCACATTTCGACACTTATGAGTTCTGATGACTCAATTATTTATATTTTATTTTAATTGCATTTATAAAATATTTGTGTATAGCAGGTAAATAATCCGTTATTTATCGTGCTAACTTTTATCTACCGTGCCAATACTAATGTCATTAAACCGTAAAAATGCATTATGCCTATAATGACTCTATGCATGACATATGATTTTGGTTATGGACGTCAAATTGTATACGTTAATTGTGAACCCTATCCCTATATATATATGTCACACTTCATTTATTATAATGTACAATAGTTGTCACATGCTTTACTTTTTATCATATAACCTATATATCTATCAACAAAATAATTCACAGTGTCATAATAATTCATTATTTGACTCTAACTCTATTATAAACATCTACACATGTGCATGCAACAACGAGAAAGAGATGTCTTATGCTTCAGCTGACCGATATATGAAAATCGAGTGTGAAATGCTACACTTGACACTGTTACCTAATCTGTCAGTTGCAATTAAAAACTTGAAACATAAATTGTGATTTTGATGAGTTGCATACTCAGCAATTATAAACTACTACAAATTAAATCTGCAATATCAAAAATTTCATAACAATAATTAATAACATAAATATGCACGTGCTTATGTCATATGATTTTGTTTAATTTGGTTGTGACTCATAAGCCAAGTACTATCTTGAGATTTCATATATCATATACCATATGGCTGGCTAGTATCAAGTTTCTGTATTACCCGAATGTCCATTTGTATAATCGTATATTGACCCGTAGGTCCTGTCTGTAAAAATCACATAATGACTCGTGGGTCTTGCCTGTAAAATTATGCAAATACAAGGTCAAGATGACCATAACTCCTTTATTGAGTCTTGTATGAATGCTTTTGCATGACATCTATATAATCACATGTATCATCATCACAATTTCAATATAGTCAATTGATCGTACTTATATACTAAACAGTCAATATCTTAAGTAAAATTGATCAGACTTATATAGCGATATAACAAACAATCAATATCTCAGGTAGTCGTTTTAATCCATATCTCAAAATAATGGATCATCATATAAACCAGTCAACACAAATATCACAATTACAAATAACAAATCATTTGAATTATCATTTCTAAAGTTTATACTTACCTCAAAACCAGAACTGCGAATCAAACCTCGAGTTACTTACCTCGCTCCATTTCTATATTCGAGGATCTTATATAATTCAATATTAATCTTTAATTTCCTCATTTATATTTCATATAAAATGAAATACATGATTTAATATTTATTCTCTTTTTATCATATTAATAATATTTCTAAAATACTTTTATTTCATTTAAATTTCAACTTCCAACATATATTTACTATATTTAAAATATTTAATAAGACTGTTCGTATTTAATATCAAACTAAATGTATCATATATTAATTGTGTTTGACAATATTTATCATAATTTAATTTAATTAATTGAATAATTAGTTCAATTTATAAAATAAATTCTAAATTAAATCCAAAAGTACTCAATTAAGTTTTAAAATTTCTAGAGGTTCAATTGAAATCCTGTAGTGAGTTCAGGGGTCAATTTAGAATATTCACAATTTAATTAGTCAGAAAGACCTAATTGAAAAGAATTAAAAGTTCTGAAAGACTCAATTGCAGGCGTTCCAGAACGTCAATGACCAAATTATAATTTGCAAAAGTTAATAATCCAGATGGACTAAATTGAAAAGAATTCAAACTTTCCAAAGGGACCCAATTACATACACTTATAACTTCGAGGACCAATTTGAAATTTTACAAAATTAAGGTACCCTCAGGAAAAAATACCTCAAAACGCAGACTGTGGTGCCGTTTTGATCGTCTCCTACCTCGCGCCCCTGCAACTTGTGTTACTGTTCACCTGAACAATAACCTTATGTTTCAGACTGTTTCCTTCCTTTTCTGGCCTCCATGCTGGCGACCTTCCTAGCTCAAGTACGATCTTCCACGAGGACCCATGATCACCATACACTGCGGTTTCCTCTTTTTCTTTCTTTTTTTCTTTCTGTTTTCTTCTTTCCCTCTTTAGATTCACTTCTATTTTCTTTATTTTTCTTCTTCATTTTCACTCTTTTCTCCTTCCTCTTCCATTCTTATACTTTCTCAGAGGTTAAGAAGCATCTAAGTTTCTTTTTCCTCTCTTCTTTTCCCTTTCTTTTATTTCTCTTCTTTCTTTCTTTGTCTTTCTTTTCCTCTGTTTTCTGTTTCTGTTTCCTGTACTGTTTTTGCTTCTGTGCCAGTTCCTTTCCCATGCCTTATCTCTATACTTACTGTTTTCTTTTCTTCTGTTATCTAAAAACAATCAAAATCCAATTTCCAATTCTTAACTCTAATTTTTGGTTTTCTTTCCCTTTTTCCACCTCACAGTTCTTTTACTTCTTTCTTATTTAAATAACTGTATCAAAATATTCGCGTTCCAATTGACACTCGATACTGACTCTGATACCTTATCACTACTGGTGGAACTGAAGTTTTACGACGTCGTCGAAAAATTTAAATTCCAAATTGAAAATATTTAATCAATTTATCTTCCTTTTATTTATTTAAATTTACACCTCTAATTATTTGCGCTACTATAAATTAAACGGTTGCATCAAATAAAAATTCTAACAAAACCCCTCGTATACATGTACCGACAATTTACGAGTGTGACACCCCAGACCTAAACCCTACGTCATTTCAACGTCATAACATGCATTTTGTGCATTTTTAATTAAAAATGCATTATAGTTTGATATGCAACATGACATGAACATGAATTATATGATTTGAAACTGGTAATATATGAATTAGAGATGTTAAAAAAAATATATTTTAAGTTCGTTTATCGTCGAAAGACATAAACGGAGCCAATTAGAGTTTTTGGCTCGCGCGACCGAAAAATGTCGGAAACGCGCAATATTTTAAAGTAAATGATTTTGAAATGATTTTATATGTTTAAGAATATGATTTAAAGATTTTTGGGACCAAGATTTTACGACGACATCGTACAGTTTCGGTTTCGTAAAAATCGTTGAGGTTTCAGACTCGGTTTAGGACACCGATCAAACCGAGGCAAATTTTCGGATTCCGATTTTTACGAAACTTCAGACATGTGTTATATTTATTATCTTGACACCAAAAACATTTTAAAATTGGTGCTAGACTCAATTTATAGGTTGGAATTTGAGATTCAAAGATTGAAGTGAAAGTGAAGAATGAATACTTAAAGACTAAGTTATGTGTAAAGGCAAAATGAGATATTTAGCACCAAAAGGGACCAAGCAGCTGCTGGACCTTTTGTGGGAATGTGTTACATGAGCTGGAGGCTGGAATTTGTGGCTAGAACAGCAAGGGAAGAGGTGGAAATGAAATGGAAAGAGAAAGAAGAAGAAATGAGAGAAAAGAGGGAATGCTTGGAAAAACCTTCAATCAATCGTTTTAGTATGTTCCTAGGATGTTTATGAAGTGATTAGAAGTGTTAGAAAGGGTAGAGAGCTGCTGGAAATCGAAGGAAAAGGGGAGAGAAAATTTTGGGTACAATTTCTGGGTTTAAGGCAGTTTTGAGGTCGCTACTTTGGAGGGTTGTATCTTCCAATTGGTTGTGCATGGGTAAGTTTGGGCTCTATGGGTATCGGGTGTGTAAGAGAAGAGCTTGGTCATTTTATTTTGCCAGAAAACCACTGGAGGTGGCCAGAAAAGTTGCTGGAAGTTGGGTCGAGAGTTAGGCAAAATCTGGAATTTGGGAAAACAGTGTTGAGGAGCCAAGTTTAGGGACTTATATCTTAAGATCTAGAGAGATTCTAGGAATTTGGCCCTAATGGTTCGATAGAGAGTGTGTGGAGGAAGAGTTTTCTGGTCTTAGTTTGCCAAAAAACCACCGGATATGGCCGGAAGAGTTGTTGGAAGTTGGGTAGTCAGTTAGGCAAAATCTGGAATTTTGAAAACTGTGTTGAGGAGCCAACTTTGGGAGCTCATATCTAATAACTTAGATGATTTCTGGGAATTTTGCTCCAATGGTTAGATAAAGAGTGTGTATAGGATGAGAACGGTGGTCGTAGCGTTCCGGAAATCCACCGGAAGAGGACGTACAGTCATCGGGAAGTTGGCTCGAGAGGCTGTTTTTCAGGCTGAAACCAGAGGAAGAAAGGAGGAAAATGGACCAAAATGCAGAGTAGGGTTGCGTTTTGATCATAGTCCAGCAGCCCAAAACGACACAGATTCCCGTGTTTTGGTGAAAATAGTGCGGCTAGCCCCTGATTTTGGTAAAAATTGCATTTTAGCCTTTGAAGTTTATATTTGCTTATATTTTTGACCCAGAAACTTTTATAAATTATATTTTGACCCTACCTACCTAATTTGAACGTCCTGAATCCGTTTTTTAAGTCAGAAATTTATTTTGAGATCGTTTTGAGTCTGAAATTAGATATTTAAATGTTTTATTAGAGATTTTATTTATGAATTGATTTTAAATAATTAAAGAGTTTATTTAAAGTTTATAAATGGTTTAATAATTATAATTATGATTAATTATAATTATTATATGATAAATAGAGATTGTTAATTATTTTTAATATGATATTAAATGATTTTAAAGTAGAGATTTTTAGAGATTGAGTTTTAAATCATAGAAAATTATACGGATTGAATTTAAAACTCAATTAAATCAGATAATTAAATATTTAATCATGCATCATACTACATATAGATGATTTATTTGATTAATTGAATATCGTTGCTATGCTATGCATTATAGGAGCATCGAGTTCTCGACCAAGGCGGGGTGAGTTAACCGAGACCCAACCGAGCTCACAGCAGTACGGTAAATGTTAAACTCACTTACTTATATGTGTAGAGATGACTTTGTAATATTGTCAAATATGCTATATTAAATTGTCTAGACTAGTATTGAAGCCCAACCATCTGTGAAATATGGAAATGAAATTATATGATATTGTTGAATTGTTTGGACCGGTAATGAAACCTAGTCAGCTGTGATATATGAAAATGAGATGTTATAGTTTTATAGAGCTGTTTGGACCGGTACTAAAGTCCGGTCATCTGTGTTATATGGAAAAGAGATTATATGTTTTATTGAGCTGTTTAGACCAGTAATGAAGCCTGGTCATTTGTGATATATGAAAATGAGATATTACAGTTTTATTGAGATGTTTGGACCGGTACTGAAGCCCAGTCACTTAAAGATATTTGATATATGATTTGCGATATTTGTTGTTCCTGAGTCGGTACTGAAATCCGACCAGTTGAGTTATATGATTTGAAAATTAGAGATATATATATGTTGCTATAACCGGTATTAAAGCCCGGTCACATGTTTATATGAGAGAATATTATTATGAAATGTATATTGCATAAATGCATTTTCATAGGTTTTAATTACAAGCATTGTGATTATTGTAGCCAGTGTTTGTAGATTTCACCAGAGGAAACCTACGGTTTATACAGAGTGGCCTACAGGTCTTATATGATATAGAAAGACCTACAAGTCCTATATGCTACAGAGTGATCTTCGGATCTTATAGAGAAAGGTTGATCTTCGGATCCCTATGACCAAAGGTATTCCAGTCTTACATGTTCACTGGATCCAGTCAGAGAATCTTTTGAGGTGAAATTCCCGGGCCAACACTTGGCCGATAAATCACAACTAAAGAAAAAAGAAAGATATGTCATTATGCATCTTAAGATATGAATATGATTATATATGATGAATATGATCTGGAATCATGTTATTTTGCTAAGTTATGATAATCGAACTACATGTTTGGTTTATATGATGTGTTTACACTTATATATGATCATGTGTTGACTAATATATGGATGTGAAAAGTAACACAGAGTATAGTATCTGTGACTTATTGGATAATATGAGTCCTATGAGATAAGTTGCCTATGACAGGTTCTGTTTACTATTTTGCAACTATGAATTATTGCTCTGTTTATATTGTATAGTTTGCACTTACTGAGTTCGCAACTCATTAAATTGTCTTTACATGATTCCAGGTTTCCTTTGGGCAACTGACATCGTCAATTCCGTCATCATTCTTCAGGGTCGGTCAGCTGAAGTTTAGGATCTCTATCTCTCTCGCATTTCATTAATAGAATCATCTTATCATGTAGATTTTCGTCATATGGTTTGTAATCTATTAATAATACCTATGAATAAACAAGTATATGATATAGTAAATAAGGTTTGGCATGTCATATGCATGGTGAACGTCATTGCATTACATGTAAAGTTATTATATGTTATTAGTGCCTATGTGTCTGTGTTGCTCATGGGTTGGATCTCTGTGGAGACTTATAGCATAGACGTTCACATGTGACATGTTAAGAATGTTTTAAAAAAAATGGTACGTTTTATGACATAAGAGTACAAGTAGATATGTTACAACGAGTCCTAAAAATTTAATCATTTATGTGTTTTTAATTCAATTTCTATAATGTTCATATATAATTTTCTTAGCAAGTAAATAATCATTTATTTACCACACTAACTTTTATTTACTAAATATATACTTATGCAATTAAATCATAAAAATGTGTTATGCCTATAATGACGATATGCATAATATATAATTTTTGTTAGGGATGCTACATTATTAATTTAGTAGTTTTATAAAAATATTTATATTCATTTTAAATATTCATTGTTATCGTAATTTTTTTACAACTCGTTATTATCGTAATTAAATATAGTATTATTAGTTTTTATGATTACGTTTATCTATAATTTGATTATAAATGAAAAATTGTAAATTTTTAATACAGTATGTAATTGAAATATTTTTTTTATTATATTTTTTTAAATAAATCAAGTAAATGGTTAAAATATTTACATATATATATAATTGGTTATATTTAATAATATAAAATTAACTATCATATATATAAATTATAGTATAATATCATAAATAAAATGCAAATGATAATGTTACTAATATTAAAATTTAAATTTTCTAATTAGAATATACTACTATTATTAATACTATTTTATTTTAGATTTCCTAATTAGAATACAATACTATGTTATATTGCTCTTTATTTATTAATTAATTTTTCTTAATGTGCATTGTACGTATTAACTTGTTTTATATCTGATTATTGACACTATACTTAATTTGATTAATAATATGTTGAAGGTAATAAAAGTTATATAAAAATAATAAATTCTTATTTGAATACCAATAATTATGTTATGGATAAACAACCTAATTGAAAATATTATCAAATTTCACGGAAATGTAAATTAACTTTAATTTTCATCCTCTTCATTTCATTTTTTTAAGAAACTCTAACCTTAAACAAACAGCCGCTTTAACCAGCTGTCATGTTTGTTGTCGTTTCTCTGTTTAAACTTGTTCATCTTCTCTGGCGGATGCTTAATTTCAACTTTATGATTTTTATCAAAAACACGACGAAAATGGCCAAAAATCATGTTGACCACATGATTCTCGATAGAAACTAACCAGAATGAATTGTATCACATCGAAAACTTGATGTTTTTAAATCTCCAAACTGCAACACTATAAAAAAATCATTCAAAATTTTAGCTAGTATCCAATGATTTGATGGCTATTTCGAAAGTATCAGACGAATAGTAGTCACGACGGCTTTCGATCGATACCTTTCATTTGTTAATTGGATGTAACTAGTAGAGGCGGCCACGCTAAGATTACAGTCTTCCTCAATTTTTCAACAGTATTTCAGTTTTTGAATTTTATCTTTTTTAATTAAATAAATTTCAATAAATATTAAAAAAATCTAAAAGTAAAACTCTAAAAAAGTGCTATTATTTTTTTATTTATTTTTGGTATCATTTACTAAAGAAGTTAAACTAAAAAAGGTGCTATGTATTACTATTTTTCAATTTTATTTGATAATTTTCGCACAATCTACTTTAAAATTCTCCATTCAAAATGTGCTTTAAGATTCCTAAATTTTAAAACTATTTAAACCATGAGTACTTTTCGTTCAATATTCTCAAAATTTTTCATTAGTTTGAAATTAAATGAATTAAAAAAGTTTAATCACCATTCTGCACAATAATAATTTTAGAAAAAAAAAACAAAATTTAAATAAATATATTTAGCTGTCAACTATTTTAGTTTGTTAGTGTTAAAAATATTTTCTTTAACTGTTTGATTTCCATAATTATTTCAAATTTCAAATTCGTCATAAAAATCCATAAATATATGGTGGATTCTTACTTTCATTGTTAAAATTTTTTTCTAGAAACAATCTTACTTCTAAAAAAAGTATCAATATATGTAAATTAGGTAAAATTTACATTAAAGAGTATAATGTAATATGAGAGTATTGGAACTTAAAATTAACTAATACAGAAGTTTTATTAAGCAATTTATTTTTTTTAATATTAGAATTTTGAATTTTAATTAAAATATAATACTAATATTAATAATATTTTGCTTTAGATTTCCTGATTAAAATACAGTACTATATTAATAGATTGTTATTCATTTATTAATTTAATGAATTAAAATATAATGCTAATACTAATTCCTAATTAGAATACCATATTAATACTAAGACTTTTAGGATTTTTATTTATTAATTACTTAATTTAGTAATTTAATAAAAATGTGATTCCCTTAAAAAATAAAAAATATAAGGAAATTTTTTGAAAATATATGTGTTACTTTATTTTATATTCTCATAATTGATAATATATAATATAGTTAATTTGATTAACATAAACTTTAACTTATTTTATATTATTAATATGATTAATTATATATTAATAATAATATTTCTGTTAAAAATTATTTTTATTTTAAAAATTTTTTTATTCAATTTTATAAATTTTTATCAATAATTGATATACTATTATAGAATTGATAGGGGTAAATAGAGTTTAAGAATTAACATATAAAAATTGTAACATCTAAAAAAAGGGTTGGGGCATTTGAGTTTTTGTGCTATAAAAATTAATAATAATAATAATAATAATAATAATAATAATAATAATAATAATAATAATAATAATAATAATAATAATAATAATAATAATAATA
>CANUEY010151730.1:0-31568 GCA_948099555.1 Croton setiger | reverse complement strand
TTTTTTTTAATTGGCACATGGCCAAGTGGGGACATCTTTTAAAGACTTTTGTGGTCCCCTTTGCTTAGTCATTAGTTGTTTAGTGTAGGGCCAATTCGTTTGATGTAAGGATTCCCTAGTTTAGTTTAGTTAGGATTCCTTAATCCTCCTTACTTAGAGATGGACTTTTGTAATGCCTATTTAAAGGCACCTTATGGCCGAATAAAACATACATCCTTTCATCAAATATTTTCGAATTATATGCTCTTTTAGGACTTATAATTTTCGTGTGAGAGAGAGTGAGTTTTTCTCCTTTCTTCTTTGCACAAGGAACTTGAAGTTATCAACTTCAACAAGTTGTGGCGTTCTTCAATTTCCTATCTAAAATCCTTTGCGTACGAGCGATTCTTCATCCATTGCGAGGTGTTGGGTCGTGAGGGAAGGTGGATTACTTCTTGTCTAAGTTTCTCCTATCAAACGGGTAACTCGGGTTTTCTAGCCGTTGAGCTATTGGGTCCGCGTCACTAACGCTAACTTGTCTGTTAAACGAGTCGACACCTAGATGAGAGTTGTTGCTAGACTATTGACACTAAATTAGGGTTACACTAGGTTAGGTTGGTGCTTGCTCTTGGCAGGCATCCTGTTTGACTTCTTTGTTGAAGCCACACCTTGATTCTGCTGGCTAGTGCTGTATAGCAGAAAAAGTGGCGATTTACTACTGAATACTCATATCAACTGATTCTATGAAGAGGAGTAAGAGTGACGTATTTTTATTTTTAAGTAAAAAATTGAACCTTCATAACTTGACTCCACAGGGGAGGATTCCCCTTTATAAGCCTATCTCTTGATCAAGCCCACCCCCGAAGCCAACTAGCAATAGAGTGTACGTTAGACACTCGATAACAGGGGCTAGGAAGAGAGCTTTCGATTCGATAATCTGTTTATGGCAAGCAAGCATTAAAGGTAAGATGAGCGGAGGAGAGAACCCGATAAAGAGCTTCCTGCAGGTCATACTTCCAATCTGGGCATAATTTTCTGATCCAAGATCCGCTCTTGGAGGATCATCATAAACTTGAAAGACAAAGGTGCAATTGAAGGTGGAATATCACCGGTTATCAGCTCATGGGGGAAGTAAAAAGTTCCTAGAGGCAAGCGAGGACCCTACCCGTCCAAGCAATCAATGGCGGGCGAATCAAGGATTAAACCATCATCAGCGAGTGAGAATGCTCTCTAAGGAATAGCATCATTTTCTCAAGATAAAGAAAAGAGTATTTAATCGGGCTAGTCATTGAAAATCCCTTAGTCATTGGGGCCTTATTTTGGAAAATAGAAGCTACTATAAGCCAGGCTTAGAATTAAGAAGAAAGCAAATCCAAATGAGTCTCATTGGACCTTTTAAAAATGAAGAAATATGTAATTGGAAGCGATTGAAAATCTTACATCTCATAACTTCAATACCCAAGAAAGACTTCAACAGGCATCTGAAACTGGTCTTAAAGAAATGATTTAAGAGATAATACTGTCAAAGTAGCTCCCAATGATAATAATATCATCAACATACACTACTAGCAAGATTAGGCCAGCCTCAGACTTCTTATAAAACAGTGAATGATCACAATTACTCTTTCACAAAGAAAATGCTTCTTCTTAATGTGGAGAGCTGCCAACTCCAACTATCGTCCATGTACGATCCATACTAGATCTGACCAACTACCCATCTTATCTCCTGTATGTTCTTGACAGCCCATCTTTGTCTCAGTAGAGTCTTTTGGTGGCATGTTTTGGTCCTCTTCCCCATTATTTAGAAAAAGTGAGCCACCAATTCAGGTATAAGATACTATCATTACCGCCTGGACAATTAGACATCCAACCCGTAATCGCAATGACCCAATTGCAAGAGCGGAGCTCTACCAACTGAGCTATATCCCTCCGAGCCAAGTGGAGCATGCACGAAGGAGTCAGATGCTTCTTCTATTCTTTTCTTTGGCGCAGCTGGGCCATCCTAGACTTGAACCAGAGACCTCGCCTGTGAAGTAAATCATCACACCTACGGTCCAACTAATTAGGAGAGAATTAATAGATTCCTTTTTGGGAGCAATTCATCCTCCCCAAATGCAGCATACAATTCTTTGTTGTATTGCACTCTCCAAGTGTGCTTCTTCTCACCTTCTTTCTTACCATGGCAAATTCTTTTTGAAATAACCGCGATGAGAAGAAAAAAGAAGGCGTTAAGAAACTCTCGTAGTCCCAACTTAGACATTCTAAGATCCGTTTTCAAATCTGCTCCCATTTCGAGTCAAGAGATAGATAAATAGACACATCCGATTGCACTGATTGGGGGCGTTCGTAGTGACTGAGGGGGTTGAAGACCAAAAAGTGAGTTATTTATCAACCTAAGTATTTATCAGCCAAGGCGTTTGTTAAATGATTTTTTTAACGTTGAGTCACTTCATTTAAAAAAAAAAAAAAGAAAAAACTTTTTCAAGAATCAGAATCAGAAAGCTTTAAAAGTTTTGGCACCAAATTTTTATTTATTCAATACTCCAAAAGCTTACAAGTCAGCAGATAATATTATCTAGTAGACCTATTCTGCAAGGTTTAAGGTTTGCTAAACATAATTTTCACGTGATTAAACATTTGTGGACTCGCAAAAGAAAAAAATAGAGAACCAAGAATATTTCATTTAAAAGAATTTTTTAATAATTAGTAATCATTCACACTTCCATTATAATTGAAACATCAACATGCTTTAAGTTCACCCATGCTCATTTGAAATGCAGTCATTCACAAATTGTCAACAGATGTAGAGAATCTCCATGCAATATCCACCTTACATAAGATTATTGGTCCAATCAAATAAAAAAAATAAAAAAAAACACTTGAAAATTTTTAAAAAACTATGTTTTAAATTTTAATTTCTATTTGATTGCAAAGGTTCAAAAAATATATTAAATATTATTCCATGATAGGATTAGCATCAAATTGAAATTTAATAAGAAAATAGAAAATGCAAGTTGTTGATGATTTGAGAACTATTTAAAATTAACCTCCATAAATAAATATTTGGCCACATCATTCCATTTTACTTTATACATCGACTGACGTTGGAAACCGTTAGCTGATATTGTAGAACAAGTAAAGAAAATAAGTAATCAAACTACAACAAAAATTGCAAGTTTGCAGTCTAAAAAAAATAACAAAAATAAAAAATAAAAAAAAAAATATCACCACCTATTACTGAGGGAATGAAATCCAGCTCTAGCCTTTGGCCATTACTACTATCCATTTAACCTAAAATTTGACTCAGCTTCAACCAATTCTATATCCAGACTGTACCATTTTGCTACGATCTTTCGCTTTCTCCATCCTGCAATTTTTGAGCCTACACAGAATTATAACGAGAGAAAATGTTGCCCAAATCTAGGAAATCCATCTAATTGCCAAGCAACTAGCAAATATCACAAAGACAAATGACTATTCAATTCCCAATGGTACGTAAATCACAAATGACGTAACGTCTTAAGAGTGCGATTCCCATAAATCCTAATGCAAGTCTTTTTGCAGGTAATAATCAATTTGCCTAGTAGTTCAGAGTTCTTTAGTCAACAGAAGGACAATAAGCAAGTTTCCAAGTAGAATTACAAACCAAACTTTGCCTATATCATCAGTCCTTTACACATCCTAGAAAATTAAGGATGGATCAGACAGAAATATCATTCACTTTCAGGGAAAATATTTCAATAAATTAGTCTTAAAATGAAACATTTTATAAGCATATTTAAGTTTGCTATCAAAACAATAACAACACAGAAAAATGTTCATTAGTTTCACCTCAAACAGCATAATTTAATCTACATTTAAAACTCAATTCTAGATATTCGAATAAATAAAAAGCTAAGAGGTACTAATTTTTAGCAGATGTTAATTTATCATTGGTATTGAAAGCTCTTGGGAGAAAAAGTTCCTTCAATATGTCAATCAGAAGTATTAAATACAAACAAAACAAATCAGCTCAACAATTCCAAGCTGCTTTTATGACCTGTCAAAGAATTCTTTTAAATGAGCAATTCGCAACCTCAATGCCAATTAACGAAAAAGTGTTCTTACTATAAAGCTGAAGAAACCATCAAACATAATTGTAAAAGGAAATTAATAATTTAGTATCAATGCATAAAATAGACAGTAACGCTAAAGAATTTATTGGAAATAACTTGTTCTCTTTCAGATTGCTCCCTCTCCCTGTCTCTCACCCACACAACCACACGCACACCACTCAAAGGAATTCTATATGACACAGGCGATAAAAAATTTTAGCATATTCTTTGTAGCAATAGAATATAAATGCTGTGCAAAAATCGACATACTATCTCAAGACCACTTGTTTCACATATGCAATGTTAAAAGAGGAACACTCTAACTAACAACTTATTATCAAGACGAAGGGCTGACCCAAAAGGACATATGTCTTGTTTTGAGTTCTTGTACTTTGTATTCACTCACATAACTAAACTTTGTACAGTTTCTATATTCAACACCACTGGTAACACAGTAAAATCAGTTTGCAGTGAATGAAATATGATAAATATATGTGGAATTGGAACTATAAAACAAAATGGGACTTCCCTGAAGCAGCATTTCTTACCCAATGCAACTCACAGAAGCATGTGTTCCCTATATATAGAGTCCTCTAGGTGAACGTTTTAACTCCTAAAAGGGTAGAATGTTCCCGTAAGTATAGAATTATAAGCCAGTCGTAAGTTGGAATTCCATAAATGAGTCTGGATTTCTTAACTCATCAAATTTCGTAACCAGATCAGCCCATGTATCTAAACCGGTTTAACACCCTTGTAAACTTTTAACTGGATGCTCCCTACCTAACACCTCCTAAATATATCAAAATTATAACTCTAAATTTCCAGTATAGTCTTCCCCCCAACTTCTCAGTCCACCACTGTTAATACATCATGCCCTTCTGCATAATTGATTACAAAACCCTTTTACACCACATCTTAACACAACATAAAACAAAGGCATAAAGAAAAGAAAAGAATATTGGTATGTATAAGCATCTTATGGAAAATGAAACTGACCTATATTAAGTTGAGAGGCAATGACAAGCAACTTCGGAAGTTTCATTCCTCAGCATTCTTTAGTAGCTTTGAGAGGAAACGCATCCTAAGAACAAAGCATGAAGAACAACATCAAACATTCTAACCAAAATTCTTCATCTAATTTATAGCATCCAATGTTCAAGCCAGACAAAACAAGCATTATCATTACCACGAATCAGGCACAATCATTCAGTTCGACATCTAACCATTTAAAGTTGACCATACTTAGACAGATTGCTACTCATACTCAGCAGTTGAAGTTGAGGTTCTGTGCTTGGCAGATTCTTCCCCACTATAATGAAGGATGAGACTTTAATCCAAATAGAATAATTTTCTTTCAAAATAAAGTAATCCATGCATACACAAACAAAATATTCCTCATACCTTCCACTATGCTTTGACGATTAAAATTTTTGCCCTTCTCTAAATTAGAATTTAATGACCGGGCGAGCCGTTTAACACGATTTAATCTTAGCCCCTTAAGAGGCATACCTGAACCAGAATCTTCAATGTATAAAAAACAAGCAAATTAAAGAAAAAGAAAACATTTCATAATATAATTCAAAAGACTTACAAGTGGAATATGCAATTTCGTTTCCTTTGATGATCAAATCTACAGACATGCTGTGATTGTTATTATCATTATTATTAGTAATAGCCAGAGGATAATCAAGTGATCTTGCCAGATGTTTCAAATGATTTAGACGCAATCTTGTAGGTAATTTTGCTAATTTATGCGCAGGAATTTCCAAACCTAAAAACAATTAAATAAAATCAAATAACTGCCAAGAAACAAAAAGGGGCAAAACAGAAAACAGGAAAACTCACCGGTAAAATTACTGAGAGCACAGCCATTGCATTGCTCATTAACATTGACATTGGAGACGGAAATCAACGATTGGTATTCGTTAATGTTGGCGGCAAAGGCGGAGGAGGAGGAGGAGCTTGTAGTAGTAGTGGAGACGGTGGTTTTCTGGTTGAATCGTGGGTCTAGGCGTGCAGTTTCAGCTCGCTGGCGTCGGAGTTGGTAGTTTCTACGGCGTCTAGCGAGATGTTTTTCCCTCTCTTCAACACTCATAGATTGTCTCCTTTGCCTGTCCCTAATACGTCGTCGTTCTCGCTCCTGTTCCTTCTGCAAGCTCCTCAATAGTGACCTCTGCGACCCCTCCTCCATCATAATCATTTAAACCAGTTTATTGAAGGCAACCAAAGAGAAGATACACGAATGGAAGTGGGTTTCAGAGGGAATTGAAAATTAGGTGGCGAATTACCCAAACCACTGGAAAATTTAACGCCATAACGATTCGTTTGTTTAGCATCTAAATTTGTAACTAATAATAATAATAATATGGATCAATACAATACCTCTTCTCTGATCTGCTCTGCGCTCCAAATGTCTTTTTTTTACGTTTGCTCTTATAAATTTCGACCATTCATTTCATTTTTCAATTAAACGACAAAAACTTATTGTTTTTCACGTATTTTTTGCTTTGAATTAATTCAGTTTAAAATTAAATTTATATTTTAATTAATTGAACCGAACCCATAAACTAGAATTGATAAATTATAACCTCGAGGAGAAATAATCAACCAAGAATTAAGGAATGTCATCCCAAAATTAGAAACAAACAAGAAAGGTATGCTCTAGCCAGCTCGAAAAGCACCTAATAACAGGTTATCCTTTCCCCTCGTCCAATTGTTACAAAACTCAGTTACAAAATTTAAGCAAATTTTTAAAAGGAAACTTTAAAGAAATAGCACAAATTTTATAGTAAAATTAAGAGATTAGCACATATTTTTAAAAATTAAAACAATAACATATATTTTATAAAAAATTTCAAAACTTTCAAAACTGCCCCTGATATATATACAAGTATATATAGAATATATATACTCGGAGCATATATAAAAGTATATATAGACTATATATACTTAAAGTATATATACAAGTATATAGAGACTATATATACTCGAGTATATATACTAGTATATATAGACTATATATACTCGGGTATGTATTATAATTTGTAAAGTACATTACTATAATTTATGGAGTATATATAATAGTATATATGGTTTCATATATATTGGGTAATATGTTATCTATTCATATATACTGTTACAAAAACTATGTATGAACAATGTATGTCAATTTGTGAAGGTCATATGCTATGCTTTGTGTAGAGTATATATAATAGTATATATAATTCATATATAATAAGTTATGTGTTTTTTTTTTTTTTTGTATATATATCAGTATATATAGTCTATATATACTGTCATATATACTAACAAATAGAATTTTGCAACAGATTTTGATAGCAAGTAGTTTTGAATCATTATTTAGAACAGCAATGCAAAAACCAACAACATTATGTCATATGTCATGATTTATGTGGAGTATATATAATAGTATATATGATTTATATATACTAGGTTATATGTTATTTTTGTAGTATATATATCAGTATATGTAGTCTATATATACTGTCGTATATACTAACAAACAGAATTTTGCACAGATTTTGATATCAAGCAGTTTTGAATCATTATATACTAATTTCTCTCAATTTTGAATTAACTTTGAAATTGATAGGAAAATTTCTTACAGAAAATAGAGAAGAAGAATAATAAAATAGGAAGAGAGAGAAAATAAAAATCCAGAAGAAGAAGGAAGAGACGAAGAAGATGAAGAAGAAAAAGAAGAATGGCAGAAAAGAAGAAGAAGAAGAAGAAGAAGAAGAAGAAGAATGGCGGAAAAGAAGAATGTTGGCGAAAGGAAAAGGAAAAAAAAAATGGAATGTTAAAGGTTGGAGGGTATTTTAGTCTACCCAAAATAGAATATGCTAATTTTTTAATTTTTATAAATTTGTGCTATTTTATTTTATTTTTTTTTTTGACAAATAATGTGCTATTTGTTATAAATAGCCTAAAATAAACCAGATTTACATATATCCCTTTCAAAATTGGGGGACCCAAGAGTAGGTTAACCCAAATCTACGGGGCCAAGAGTAATTCTCATTGTTCTAGGGATAAAGGAATGACATTTTTGGCAAACCATTCATTTCATTTCATTTCAGTGCAAGGAAATACACTAAAGCATAACGCAGAACATATTTTGTTTCATTCCACATGTTAACATGTACAGTAATCTAAGAGTTAAGAGTATTTTTCTTGACACTAAAATCAGAAATATAGCTAATCTCACTTCTACTACTGGTACAAAACATCACTAGAGATGATGATAACTTGAATTTGGAAAGGAAAAAAAAGGAAGTTGAAAAGCAAAATTTACATACGTTGGGAATGTAGAAGTAAAACCATTACTTGGTTTCACCTCCAAGCAGAAGAAGTTGCCATTGCAGTATTCATCCACCAAAGGCATAGGGCCCCATCCTTCTCTTGAAGTCCATAGTTCCTGTCATATTCTTTCAGTAAATTTCTGACTGCACCCATCACTGACGAACTTAATGGATACTGAGTAAATCCAGCCATAGTAAATCGTGACCTCCACTTCCCAAAGAGTTCATGTCGCTCAACCCTATCAGCACCTTCACAAGCTATCATATTGACAATGTCCCGAGCGACACAGTGTTGCTCGGCATTTATCCTCTGCTTGTCATCCCTAGAGGAACCAGCATCAATTGATTCAAACATAGCAGTATAATAATCCAGAGTTTCCTTAAACCTTGGAAGGAATGGCTTAGTGTTGGTGTTGGATTCTTGTTCAACAAGGGTCACAACCTTTGGTGACAAACTCTTCACCAGCCTCAACAACCTGTCTCTGTGATTCCAAGTGCTTACACTCTCATCTGGCATGTGGTGCAATATGTAAGGAAAATTCACTACTACAGCTTCCCCGGGTTGCACTTGAAGATGTTCTTGATGAACCTCGCAACCTGACATGGCAGCATCATGGAACTCAAATTGCACGTTGCATGAATCAGCAAAACTTGATAGCCTCTGCCCTACAATATGAAGCCCACCTCCACGAGCATGAGCTGATTGCGGATCATCAACACCAGTTATGCGAATTGCTGGGGGCCCACCAGGCCTATCTGCAAGTGACTGAATCAAGTACATCCACTGGGTACCCTGTGCAATCTGGAAATCAATTATGTGAATTATGTGCTCATGTTCAACAGCTTCCCGAATGACAGCATTAGCAGATGTGTAGGCAAACCTCCAGTACGGACAGATCTTAAAGAGAATACCCATGTAGGTCATCAGATCTGCACCCAAAGGGGCATCACACTTCAAGGCCCTGTAGATTTTACTACCCGAGAGTTCCACCCTTGCCCTAAGCCCTTCCAGCACATAAGCCCCCAACCGCTGTGCTGGCTCTCCAGATACTGACACCATTTGCTCCAACACATGCATTAAACCAGCAGCTCTTGGTATGTCACCATCAGCAATTGTTTGAGCACAGGCAAAGAGTAGCTGTTTCATATCCAATCTTGGGATCATTTGTACCATTCGGTTCCAGTCATACTTTGCAAACTGATCAGCATGGTGGAAGCAGAAATCCGAGTTGTCTGTAATGTCCGCTTCAGTCCCCAGTAACATAAATTCTAGTTCCCTCAGTTTCTGCTTCATCAGTGTATTATCATCTGATGCAGATGAAGACCCACTAACTGGAGATCCATATGTATTGTCAGGAGAATGATGAGAATCTGATAAGCAGGAATGCGAACCCTGAGGTGAAAAAGGACTTTTAGATGAGACGCTTGCAGCAGGTGAATTATAGACGGCAAACCCTGCAGTTACAGAGGATGATTCCAAGGTGAAGTATTCTTCTTCCTTGTAAGATTGGAAGGATAGGCTGGTCCCTTGACTGCCTCCATCAGAGAATGCATTGTTGCCTAAAATTTGTGCATGAGACAAACCATATGGATCGATTTCTTGTGATTGGTGGTAAAAACCATGAATAGCTGAATTTCGGTGTTTCTGGGATGTTTGCATCTAAAAATAGCCTCTGAGTGACTTGACCCTCTCAATATGGAAGAGACGAAAAAAGTAACCTCTTCAAGGAGAATTGTTTGCTTCACTTGATAAAGTAACTAATCTCAAAAACTTACATGCCCTACTCAGCCAATATGGTTTGATGCGTGCACAGAAGTTTAGGAGGTGCTGCCACTATTATATTCAGCAATGTAGAAGAGCATTCTTATCTGCAAACAAAAGAAAAATCATATAGAATTAAAGACACGTCACACATTCATATGAGTTATATGCATAAATACACATACATATATATACAAACGTCAACGTGGACTGAAAATGCAAGAACGGTACAAGACCCTCTAAAGGCCGGATTTCGTTAGGTTACTATTAAGCAATTGAGAAGATGCAAATTAAACCAGCAACAAACCAGAAAAAAGGTAATAATGCTCATTCTGAGCCAGATATGTACAAGAAAGAAAGACTCGTAATAAAAAGGACCATTTTCTTTTCCTATATGGAGGAAAGAGAGAGAACAGATTTTTATCATAAACAAAATATCCTAGAAGACTAAATCAGCAGTCACCATTAATTATAGGGTACTTACTGAGCCACCGTCCAAAAATGAAATGAAGAATCTGAGCAACTTAATTAATACCATATCATCAACCGTCCAAACAAACAATTCTTAGAATCAACAGTCATATATAATTCCTTGATCCCCAAATTTCAAAAGTATTATAAGCACAGAAAGCAACCAGTAAAAATGGAAAAGCCCCTTTAAGGCTAAAAAGAACTTGTAATGGGCAAACCGACAATCGAAACAGGAGAAAAGAATAACAAGCACATAAAAATTATCCCAGATGCCAAAGCATAGATTCGACCCTTCTCGCATTTATAGATGTCAATATTTTAGAAAAATATACAAAAAATTAAAAATTAAAATTCTGTGATTTCCTAGCAAATAGCTATGAGCTCTATCTAAAACAAATCGAATTAATCTCTCAATCAACAGAATAGTTATTTTCATCAGACAACCAAAAAGGAAAACCTTAAAACTGATTAAGCAGATAAAATGAAAAAAGCTCTCAAATTGGTTATAGAACCCAGTTATTAAGAATTTTACCAACAACCCATGCTTTTACAGTCCTCAAAACAATAGAAAGGCAAATCAAAACAAATGAAAAAAGAAGCGAGTTTTCTTGAATTAGACAGAATAATCACATGTTTCCGTACCATAAGCACAAGCTCCTCTGGCCTGGGAGACTTCGTCAAGTAGATTTTATGATTCTTCTTCTTCAGTAACCAACCAGAGAGGAAAACTTTTGTGTCTTATTCCTAAAAATGATTTAATGCTTGGATTCAAGGTCTACTTAAGATTTGATTGCATCCAGAAGCAACAAATGGCCCGATTTTTATTTACAAAAATGCCCCCTGATTTCTTTTTTATTTGCAAGTTGACCGGACAAACAAAACGTGTGCTACTATTTGGAATGTAGTAAACCCGCGGCTCACATCAAATTTTCTGGTCATAAAAAAAAATGGAGAAATATATATATATTATCAAAAAAATTAACCTAGAAATGGACAGTTTTCTATTTCCTATTTTTTTTTTATACCACCCATTGTGAAATTCAACCCTATATATGCAAATATTTTAACAACCGCATCATTATATTAATACTATATTTACTTAAGTATATTATTTATGTATACTTAACGTAATTATTTAAAGATATTTATAAATTAAATTCATGTATTATTTTTTAGTAAAATTATATTTTTTTTCCTCTTAAAATTGCTCATAAAATCTTAGGGTTGTATCATTTCGTTAAACTTTTTCTACAATTAAATTATATAAAATTATATTTTTGTTTTATTTTAAATATTTTAGAGAAATAATAATAATAATAATAATAATAATAATAATGAGCATTAATAATTAATTAATTATAAATAAAAGCAAGAATATGAAGAGTCGTTGTATATTAAATAACTAATTTAAAAATTAAAAAAAAATGATAAATTGCCATGTAGATTTTGAAGTAAAGTTATTGTGTCATGTCATATATCAATCCTTAACTATTATATATATTTTTATTTATTTATAGATAAATTTTAAAGTTATTGGTGGAAAATTCAAACTTCCATATATGGTGAATGCAGTTATCACTTAGATATATAAGAGCAATATTAAAAATTATTGTATATTTAATTTATAATACATAACTAAATTTAATAAACTATAAGCCACTACTTTTAATATTGGCATTTAATATATATAATCCAACAGATAATTCTAAAATAAAAAATAAAAAGTGACAACTTTTAAAATTAACTTATTGTTAAGGTGAATGAAGTGCTTTTTTATTTAATTTTATTTAGCAAAATGTAAATGAATTTTAAATATTAATTAAATGTCATGTTTATCTTATTGTAAATATTTATAGTTATTAATATAATATAGTGAAATACTCATATTTTGGATGTAAGATTTTTTTTCATGTTCATTGGAATTAATTGGGAGATTACACAATCTCTTACTTAGGCACAAGCTGTGAGTGGAGAAAAAACAAGGGATTCATCTAATTTCTAACATTTCCATGAACTAGTATACTAATTTTGGACATCCTCAACAAAACAACATAATTTTGTAGCCCACCATCTTCATTCTTGTTGACTATAACTAAAAGTTAATATGCATAATTATCTTTGATAAAAAAAAACGTAATTATCAATAATTAAAATGTTATATTTGCTTAACAATTCAAAAACTTTAAATTTATTTAATATTTTGAAAAATCTAATATTTACAAATATTTAAAATTAACTTCTTTTACTATTTGCATTTTAATTTTAATTTTAGGAGCAAGTTAATAAATATTATTTTTTTGTAACTTTATTAAAACTAAATGTCTGCAAATTTAGCTAAAATATTATTCTCTATTTGTATTTATTAATATGATACTATAAGTAAATACAAGTATTTCGAATTATGGATATTGATAAATATGTATGTTAATTTATATATAAAAATAAATATACATTTTTACTGGAAACTGTGATATTTGCATAACTAGTATTATACCCGCGTGTTGCGCAGTGAGTATATATTGATGTCAATAATAGAATGAAAATTACACCCGCAAATAACCAATCTAGATATATCGAATTTTTTTCAATCCCAATCTACCCTTAACAATATAAGGATCAGAGACATGTCCTCTGCCATGAACTTTTGAAATGTCCTCTTGCCCCGAACACTCATAATTCAGGCTGTATCTCTCGCTTAAACAAAAAATTCACAAAGAATAACGTCAATCCATCTAGATTTTTTAATATAAATAGAAATATTTATTTTAACTTTTTAATAAAACTCGTAGATAAATCAATCAAATATTAATTTGAACTGATTAACCGAAAAAATGGTTCACAACCAGATATTTTTCTAATAATAATAATAATAATAATAATAATAATAATAATAATATTATTATTATTATTATTATTTATTATTATTATTATTATTATTATTATTATTTATATATATAATATAATAAGATTTTGAACTAGAAAATTATTTCTAAATTAATGTTTTTAAATAAACTATTATTATTATTATAATAAACACCAAGATTACAAGTCAAACCACTTATTCAGCGTCCGCAATCATCGCGAATAATAGCACCTGTAGTAGCAAGACTATTATGATTGAGAACCAAACCATCTGAATTCAAAGCAAACCAGTCCGGCTCTAGAAAGGATCACCCAACAAAAACATTAACACCTCCAGAACTCTGTAACGGATTAACAGCTGTAAGAGTGGGAACAATTTCGTAAGCAAATCGAAGAACAGCTTGGTCGGGATGCAATGGTCTAACAAATTCCTCATTGAAAACAGTACATCCCCATTTCCGTAGAAACCAAATGTCAAACGCCAAATACAATGTGCCAAGGCAAGTCATTCATCAACAACACAATTGAGTTCAAATTTGCTAGCACCCAAGTGTTCAAGTCAATAGTAGAGTAAAAAGAAGAAGCAAAACCTAGTGGAAGAAGCACTCTCCATAACAACTGAGCCACTAGACACTCATGAAACAAGAGCATAATGCTTTCAGAATGAAACAGACAAACTGCACAAGTAGCTTCCGAAGCATATATGCCTCCTACAAACGTTCTTCATTAGTTAGCACTTTAACAAAAAAAAATAATAATTTATTAAATTCGGATATTGAAATTCACAAAAATATAGTAGCTAACACACTATTTGACGTCTTGCATTTAAAATTTGAACTTTTTTTATTTAAACCCCCCGTAAGTAACCTTAACCTTCCTCACACGCACACCATAAATCGCCTCGTCCCCTCACACACCGATCTCCCCTTCAGCGACAGTGCCGTTTATTCCTAATTTCAAATTTCTCCTACTTCGGCTGATTTTGATTCTGTCTGCAGCAACAATGGCTTCACTAGCTTCTTCGCGCCTCCGTTTAGCATCTTCACCTTCAACTCATCTCCACCAGCAACTTAGCATTCCGCTTCACAGGCACTCTAATCTCTCTTTCACTTCTACCTCTGTGCCAGGTTTACTTGATATTCACCTTTTTTTTTATTCTTATGTTGTGTTACAAGATCAGTGTTGATTTGAATTTCGAATTTCAATAGGGATTGCCCCTGGCCTTTCCTTTGGGAGGAAAAAGGAGCACCGGTGGTCGTTTGTGGAAACTGCGGCGGTTAGGCATTTGACTGGATCCTTAACCAAAGCGGAGGGGCTTCGCTTCGCTGTGGTCAGTTCTAGTTTATCAACCCAATTGCTCATTTATCAGAATTTCATTTTTTTTTTGTTTGACATGGAAATTCGTAATTTGCTAAGAAATGTACTCTTAAATAGAGAAATTAGCTATTACAACTCCAACATTTCTTGTGCATCCTCTAATTGCATCCAAAACCGATTTCTATGCAAGCTACAAAAGCTTAATCTAACTAGCTTACTTATACTACACTTGGGAAGAATTGATTTTATTAATTAAGCTTTATAGAGAACGCCTCTGACTTGATTTTATTAATAATAGAATAGAGTTGTTTAACTTTTTGGGTTATACAGTTAACTGTGCTCCTAACTTGGTTGCGGTTGGCGTTGCTTTTGCTTTTCTCCTTTTGGCTTATAAAAAAGCAGCATTTTTATTGACCAAAAAAAATTGAAAAAGCATCGTTTTGATGCTTTTATAGAAACAGCTTAAAAGCCAAAGAAAGCCAAGACAAACAAGTAAATGACTGGTGTTTAAGTTAAAAAGTGCTTAAAAGGTGATTTTAAGGAATCCCAAACACTCTCTTTGTTAGGAAGCTTTAGTCATATTTGCTTTGGTTGCCCTATATACGTGTGTATTTATTGATGTCACATCTTTCTTGATTGGTTACTGAAATTCACTGGGAATGGTGTGAAAGGTTGTGGCACGGTTCAATGAAATTGTGACAAAGCCGCTTTTGGAGGGTGCCTTGGACACTTTTAAGAAATATTCAGTTAGGGAACAAGATATTGATGTAAGCAATTTTCTGGAGAAACTTTTGAATCTCTTTTATATTTTTACATTGCATGGGAAAAGTTTATTCTCTGATTTTTCTTCTTCACAGGTGGTGTGGGTTCCTGGTAGTTTTGAAATAGGCATTGTTGCAGAAAGGCTAGGCAAGTCAGGAAATTATCATGCGATTTTATGTATTGGAGCTGTGGTATGAGTTCTTCTAATTGCAAGTGAGCTTATGATTACTGGCCTGCTGGCACTCTCTAAGTTATGATTTCTTTTTCGGTCAGTAGATAAGAGGTGATACTACCCACTACGATGCTGTTGCTAATTCAGCAGCATCTGGAGTGCTTTCAGCTGGTACAAATTCAGGTTGGTATTATTGCTTTTTGCTAGTTGTATTATCATTTTGAATCTTTGATAACTTTTCCTCTTTGCCGTTGTTTGATTATTAATATGTTAATATTAAAATAAACTATACGTTTTCTCTGGCACATAAATGAAATGTTAATCATATGGAGATGCATATGTTACTTCTACACAAATGTTTAGTCAAACTATTGATGCCATTAAACCATGTGAACATATTGTTTTCTACAAGCAATTCCATCATATGCACAATGTTGGAATAGCTGATGAGAGCTGGTTTGAGCTTTCTCAAGGAAATAACAAAAGCTTAAAAGCATAACAACGTGGAGTTATACCAAAGAGAGAAACGTAAATCCATTACCCAAAACAGAGGATGCACAAAGCATGAAAACAAAGATCTGAACCCACCCACCCCACTTTTTCCCTCTTTTTTTTTTCTTGAATTTCATGAATATTAGCTCCCTCTTACACTTTCTTTGTCACAACCCAGCCCTTTCCTTTCTTGCACAACAAAAGTTCAAAGGGAGCTTTTCACCAAATCCCTATGTAAATTTTAAAATTAAATTAAGGGAACCCAAAAGAGTGGTTTTTTTCAATTTTACAAGAACAGAAAATATCAAAAAACAATGTAAATGGCAAGTGACACCTAAGTGTCACCGATGCTAAAAAAGGGTCATGTCTGTAAGTTCTTTACAAATTGTCTAATTAAATAAATAATAGTGTCCAACTCACATGAAAACATGCTACTAAATGAGAGCACATACATACTGAGGCATACATGCTGATGTTGTCATGACTTAAGAAATGTGATGTTGTGCTATTGATCAAGATTTCAAATGCTTTCTCTCTAGCATCTCCGTTACATAATTTCTATGAAGTGTCTATAGCACCAAATTGCATATTTGTAAAATGAGCATGAAAATAATTATTTCTTGGCATTAACATTTGAGGTTAGTGAATTTTCATTTAGAAGATAGATATTAGTTATAGTTGTTATATCGCTGACCTCCTAATGTAAGACCTCCTTTCGTTTAGTTCTCATACATGAAACTTATGGGGTCATGCTATCTAGCAATATAATTCTTGTACATGTCCTCAAGGCAGGTAACATTATATTCACTGAATATATTATTAATTAGAATCTGCTGCATTGAGGTCTCTAAATTTAACAATGACAAGGTTATAAAATGCAAGAAGGAACATAACACACACACACACAAAAAAAAAAAAAAAGTAAATGACAAGTGACAGCTGAAGTGCACTAATGCTAACCAGATTCATGTCATAAGTTCTGTTCAAATGTTCATTCAAACTAATGGTGTTTAGCTGTATGAAAGCATTTTGCTGAATGAGATCACTTGCATGGACGAAAATGTTGTCATGGTTTTGAAATGTGCTTTTTTTTTTTTTTGTTTTTGCACTATTTGTTAAGGTGTCATATGCTTTGACTCTAGAAACTTCGCTACTATTTTCATTGGAGTATCTATAGCAGCACCAAATTCTATATTTGTAAGATAAGGAAACATTTAAAGGATACTAGTTGTGGTTGCTATATTGCTGACCTCCTAATGTTAGTTTCATTTAGTTCTCATGTATAGGAACTTATTTGGATCATGTGTATCATATTCTGACTCTTGTTGAAGTCTTCAAAACAGCATTATATTCAATGAATATATCTGACTTAATATCTACTGCATAGGGTTCCAGAATGAAGCTGTGGTATTTGTTATTAGAAGTGAAATAATAATAACCGTATCCTCTAAGTTTGTTTGATTTCCGCTTCTCATCATTACATTTAAAAAAAAACGGTATTGTCAATAATTAACCAACCATTTTTATGCTTCAATGTCAAATTTGTTCATGGGCATCATAACACTAAATGATGCATTTTTCTAATGATGATGCAGGAGTTCCATGCATATTTGGTGTTCTAACATGTGAGGACATGGATCAGGTAAAATTACATTAAAAAAGCAGTTGTATACCTACTATGCTTACACAGGTTATGTGAGAATGCTGCAACTAACTATCGTTGCAGGCTTTAAATCGAGCGGGTGGAAAAGCTGGGAATAAAGGTGCTGAGTGTGCATTGACAGCTGTAAGTTGATAGTAACTAATTGTGTTTACTAAACTTGCATTTAGGTTGAAAAGCTATTATTCAGTTTCAAAACTGTTTTCTCAGAAAGCAACCTTTTCGGGTATTGGCGAAAAGCTGTTTTGAGCTTCTGTTTTAGTTATTTTGAAGTTCCATAAAAAAATGTCTAATTTATCTTCGATGGAATTGTTTTATAAACTCTAATGAACTTGTTTAAGTTGGTTTTTCTCCACTATATGACAATCATCAATCAGATCCACTATATCCCTACCTCAACACTCTAAAAACACACATTGCTGTTCTCATTTTCCTTTGATTCATGTTTGTGTACCTTTTGGTTTTAAGAGAACTACTAATTATATCAGTTACTGAAAGACAAGAAATAAACTTTATTTTCTTTAAGAAACTCACTTCTGGTCTGGTTTATCTGGCTTTTATTACAGATTGAGATGGCATCCCTATTCGAGCACCATTTGAAGTAGAGACTCGCCTCTATCCCCCAATTCCCAGACGCCTTCATTTCCGTCTGGAGCTTGTTTTTGTAAGATTTCCTTTGAACTGTTGAATATCAGTGTTAGTGTTGAGATTTGGTAGTTAAACGGGAACTTTCAACGGGTATTCTCAAACATGTGTCTGTTATTCAGCCATGTTTATTGATTGTTTGGTTGAGGTATCCGTGCACTGAAACGGCGTAGTTGACAGTTGAAACTAAATAAAGTTTGTTTAATGTTGCGAGTTTCAGGTATCTGTAATTCTGAAATGCTCACTACTTCTCTATGGCTGTTAGTCCCTTTATTGTATGGCGTCTACTTCTTATCTATTTGTTGAATGTTGATACAAGTCTTGGATCTCTTTAACAATATCTGTAATCTTCAAGCTTGAACTACTTTTTCCCTATACAGCATCAGCAACTCCTTTGCAAATGCAATTTCTTCAGTTTTTCTCCTGCTAATCTCACAGCCATTGCTTCCAAAATAGTGGGATCACTAATGTATTTAAATGGTTTAACTTTCCAGCTTTCCACTTCTTTGTTTGAGTTTCTACCAATCACTGCAACACATCCGCAGTGTCCACAGTGATTTTCATATATCCATAGTTGGAGATGTCCAATTTTCCTGGAGTTGTATAGTATAAAAATAGAGGGATAAAATCACAGTTTTTGACAAAATCTACCGACTAAATAACAACAATTCCGCATTGATTTAATGGCAAAAACAGACGTAAATACTAAGTAGTAATTGTGGCAAAACAGATGGACTATATAATTATTATTCAGAATATAAGGCAAGGCGGAGCAGAATTCGGTTTTTATTGAAACCAAATTGAAAAACTGAAAAGATTTCGATTTGATTAACCGAATTTCTGAACTTTTTTATTTTTCGGTTCGGTTAACCAAACGAAACCAAATTGAAAAACTGAAAAAATTTCGATTTGATTAACCGAATTTCTGAACTTTTTATTTTTCGGTTCGGTTAACTAAAAATTTTGGTTAACCGAAAAATCGAACTTACACTTTATAAACGAAATAATATAATAAAACAACGTCGTTTTGTGAAATTTCAGTTAGTATATTGGTTTTTCGGTTAACCAAAAATTTCAATTTCGATTTTCGATTAATTGAAGATTCTGATTTTAATTATTGATTTATGGGATATGCCTAGAAGGATATGGAGTACATAAATTTTTCCCCTATTTACTACTATTAAAAAAATTATAAATATTTTCAATTTGGTGATTTATTTTGCACAACACAACCTCGTAATTTTGCCAATACCAAACAAAGCATAAAAGTGCTCACTTTGCAAAATTACAAACCTTCAATTCTAAACCAGACCTGTACTATATGCACGCACAGGCACATATATTTGTTGCCTGGTTTCTAAGCGTTCAGAAAAATTGGTTGAAACCGTTCATACGCTACATATCGACATGAGGACCAGAAACGCCGATGCGGCGAAATCGGCGAATCAAAAAAAGACGCCGCCAACCAAGAAATCGGCTACCAAAAGCACTCCCGATTCTGCGTCGGAAAACGCCACTCCAAAAATTGTAGAGACAAAGCGCAGCGCTGCTTCCAAAGCAAAGCTTGGAAAGAACAACGAAGCCACCATAACCCCTCCGGTTGCAGGTTCTGATTCGAAGTCTGAAGAATCTACAGGTATTAATTACTTTGAGTTAGGACGTTTATGTTTTAGCTAATTTGTACTAGTTTTAAATTTCTTAGTTTTCAATTTGAGGATTTCTGAATTTGACAGAGGAGAAAAATAACTTTACTTTATTGAGTTAAATATAATTTTTTATTCCTCACCGCGTTCTTGATGAGGTTGCTACCTTTTTCTTGATGGTTTTATGTTATTCGTTTTCTTTTAATTTAGCAGAAGAAACTAATGCTTCAATTGGTCCTAATTTAATGACGCCTGACTCTATTGATGCTAATTTGATGACGCCTGAAACAAAAGTCAAACCCCGCAAGAAAATAGTGAAGAAAGTGGTGAAGGTAGTTAGAAAGACCCCTGCAAAGGCTAAAGCATCAGTTGCACAAAAAGCTGTTTGCGAGGAGGCGCCTAAGATAGAGGAATTTGTAAAGGTTAAGAATGAGGAGATTGTAAATGAAGAAGTGGCAGATATAAAGGGATTTTATTCTTCAAAGAATGGGGAACCTGCTAATGAAAATGTTGGGAAATTCATCAAGAAGGAAGAAGATGATACTGAAGTGGGAGCATCTACTGCTGAAAATGTTATGGAATCTATCTATAAAGGAAAAGCTGTGGTTAAATTGGAAGAACCTGAAGTTGA
Source organism: Croton setiger (assembly GCA_948099555.1). NCBI lineage: Eukaryota > Viridiplantae > Streptophyta > Magnoliopsida > Malpighiales > Euphorbiaceae > Croton > Croton setiger. Next base: position 10,759 of record CANUEY010151730.1, on the reverse strand, counting down.
ATCTGAAAAAGGGAATCGACCAGTGGCTGCAATTGAGAAGGAGCAAAGTGCAATTGTTGAAGGACCTGAGAAGGAGCAAAATGCAATTGTCGAAGGACCCGAGAAGGAGCAAACTGCAGTTGTTGAAGGAACTGAGAAGGAGCAAACTGCATTTGTTGAAGAGGACCCAGAGGAGGATGAGAAGCAACCTAAGGAGAAGCAAACTGCAATGGAAGTGGTACCTTCCAATGAAGTTAATGAGGCCGATAAGGATCAAGAACCAATGAGTGTAGACAAAGAAGAGGAAGGAAAATTGCATAAGACAAATTATTTTGATAGCATGGAAAACAAGGAAATAAAGGAAGAGGCTGTTGAGAAAGTAAAAAATATTGGAGAGGAGTTGCAAGTGGAAAAGACTCAACCTACACATGATGCATTTGTAGAAGATGATCCTGAGGAGTATGATGACAGGTTGGACTTTGAAGATCATGGTGATGATGACTTTGTAGAAGATGATCCTGAGGAACCAGCTGAAGAAGATGAAGCCCTAAAAGAGGAGCAAAAGGAATTAACAGCTGTTGCCAAGGAGCGTAAAATTAAGAAAGAGTATGAAATATTTGTTGGTGGCCTGGATAAAGAAGTTAAAGAGGAGGACGTAAGAAGGGTCTTTGAGAGAATGGGTGAAGTTGATGAAGTTCGCTTACATATGAACCTTTCACCAAATAAGAAGGGATATGCATTTGTCAAATTTGCAAACAAGGAGCATGCAAAGCGTGCTTTGTCAGAAATGAAAAACCCTGTGGTATGAATCTCCTCATGGTTTTGCTTACGAACATTTTTAGGCTTTATTCTGACCCTTTATGTTTATAGATTTGTGGAAAGCGATGTGGGACAGCACCAAGTGAGGACAATGATACTTTGTTTCTGGGGAATATATGCAACACATGGACAAAGGAAGCTGTAAGTATCTCATATCTGTTTTCCATGTTCACCTCTTGCATCTGTTTATTAATATCTGATAAATGCTTGTTGGCAGATAAGACAAAAGTTGAAGGAATATGGTGTTGAAGGTGTTGAAAGCATTACTCTTGTCTCAGATATTCAGCATGAAGGGAGGAGCCGTGGTTTTGCATTTCTTGAATTCTCTTGCCATGCTAATGCAATGTATGCATACAAGAGGCTTCAGAAGCCGGATGTTGTATTTGGTCATGCTGAGAGAACAGCTAAAGTAGCATTTGCTGAACCTATACGTGAACCTGATCCAGAAGTTATGGCCAATGTGAAGACAGTATTCCTTGATGGCCTTCCTCCTTACTGGGATGAAGACCGTGTTAGGGAGCACTTGAAAGGATGTGGGGAGATTGTGCGCATTGTACTGGCCCGAAACATGTCCACTGCCAAGAGGAAGGATTTTGGATTTGTTGATTTTTCATCCCATGAAGCTGCTATTGCTTGTATTGAAAAAATTAACAACACTGAAGTGGGAGATGGAAACTCAAAGGTATAGTATTTGAGTTTACTGTTCTACATGAAATTTTGCTTTTTACACAGATTTTTTTATATGGGTGTTTCTTTCATGGTATTTTCTAGTAAGAGGAGATTAATGGTAGTAAAAGTTAACTTTTATCGTTTCTGTTATACCTAGTAGACTAGACATAGAGAAATTAGACCTGGCAACCGACTTAGGGCAAGCTTTCATATATATCTGTATATCACAGCATGCTTTATAAAAAAATTATTTATTTCACAATGGATGTCTGTTTCATGTGTCTACTCTTTTACATGGTGCATGGTAATTATTTAACCTAGTGTTGAATCCAATGGATGTTGTTTTAACTAAGTTCACTGCATTCTCATGTATTTGCAGATGAGAGTGAAAGCGAGGTTGTCAAATCCTATGCCTAAAACTCAGGCCGTGAAAGGTGGAATGTGTGGTGGCTTTCCAATTGATCGTGCTGGCAGTGGAACCCCTTCAAGATTTTGTATGTTCTATTTTTGAGAATCAAAATCTTTCTGACTGTCTGTATGTTGCTTCAAAGTTCCATTTGATTGATTATCCATTTTTCAACAGCAAGGAGCTTTGGGCGTGGTGGACATCACTTCAACTGGTCAAATTTTCCCCGTGGTAGGGGTTACTATCCTAGAGGACGTGGTCATTCTAATAGAATGGGTTCCCATGAGTATGATTTTGATAACCGATATGACATGTTTCCTGGGAGGCCAATGATTGGACGAGGTTCTCTTTCTCTCTCTGTGCACTACCCCCGGCTCCCCTCCTTTTCCCTTCATTCCTCCTCACATTCACAAAGATGATATTTTTTATGCTTTAGGTGGAAGAAGGGGTAATTTCAGAGGTGGTTATCACCCCACAGGCAGAGGTATTGCTGCTGCTGGTCCATCACGAACTAATTTCAATAGACCTTGGTTCAATGCCTGTGAAAGAGGACATGGAGACTATGCTTCCTCTAGGGAACCACCGTTTTCTCAAGAAGCCTTAGATAGGCCTTATATTGGAACACGCTTTGATGACCCTTATTTTTATGAGGATGGTGCACGTGGAATGAAGAGGCCATTTTACATGACTGTAAGTTCTGTTCTTTTAATATCCTTTTGCATTTTATTTTTCTTGCTTAAAGGTGAATAAGTGTTGGATTGCCTTTTCCTTTCTTCCTCGTACAGTACATGCTCATCTATAGACTGTACTGCTTTTGGCTTTGGTTCCTTCCTTACCACTTCTTTGAATTTTTTCAATGGAAGGAAAATAAAGTGAGAAAACAAGAGGGACGAGAATTTTAAAATTTGATTTATTTTCCTTCATGTTGTTTGGAAAGAAATAAATGGAAAGAAAATAAGGAAGGAAAATAATTTTTATTATTGTATAAGAGATAATGTTACTATTCCAATTTTCTCTTCAATTTGAGAAGAAAATATATGAGGAAAATAACAACCTATTTTCCTTCCAAAAACAAACAAGGGAAAGTGATAATCCAATCTTATTTTTCCTTTTTTATTTTCTATCCCTCTTTATTTCCTCTACCCAAACAAGGGGATAGTATATTCGTGAGTTCATGATTCTTCTCTTGCTTTCAGCACCATGATCCTGATTATGCAGAACCTAGTAGGTCTAGGCCCCGGTTAGATTATACTGCTCCATCAGTTCCATTTCGTGGGGCACATTATCATGGTATGACTAATTTGTTAAACTTTATTGATTTCCACTCTCAGTTTTTGTCATATGGTGATGTTTCTTGAGATTTATCATTCTTTATGGTTTTATCCTTTAGACAATTATGAAGCTGGTGGTGATCATTACTCACATGGTTACCATGGTCCTGAAGTAAGCAATCAGTTCCTCCCTTGTCTCACTTTATGTCAACTTTTGGCAATGTCCTCATGCTATCTTGATTGTTTGTGGTGCAGTATAACGCATATCCACCTTATTACAGGAATGACCGTCCATATGGACGTGGTCATTACTATTAAATGTATGACTATTTGGTAATGTCAATTGACTTGTGCTCTTAAAATTTCTTTTCCGAATGTGAGTTGTCAAGTACTAATCGTTTATGCTTCTAATTATAATTGTCTAGGTGGTGGTGCTTGGAATGGCAGGATGCATACCAATTGTCACAAGCAAATGGCTTGACACTGAAAAAAAAAAGCCGTTGAAGTCATGTCTCCTTCAATTTCTTGGTGTTCTTTTTTTTTTTTTTTCCTCTTGATGCTCCTCCTTGCTTTCTTTCTCTGAACCATATGATGCTGTGTTTTAAGTTTTCAAGTTGTCTAGTTTAGGTCTTGTCTTCAGAGGACATAGACTAGGTAAAATACTCTCTATATGTTGGAGAATTGAATAGGCATTTTCCCTTTTGATTTAGGCTAAAATACTTGAGGTCTATTGGAATGGATTGTTTGAAATTCCAGCTATTGGTTTCCTGTTGTCATTATGATCAACATCAAGGACAATATAAGATCGTTAATCCTGAAGCTGAAATTAAATATATGGGTGACTTCTTTGATTGGAAGAGGAATTTTAAACCAAGGGTTCAGAGTTAAAAGTGGTGCAGTAGTTAAAATATGAAGCAAGCTGATGGAGGCATTGTGGAGACTACATTGAAGATTTGTGTAAAAAGGAAAAAAAGTAGAGTTTGTACGCTTAACATTCAGGAATTATAAAAGCTGAAACCTATGATATGATCTGAGATTTGTATGAAATGGTATGGAGTTGTGCTGAACAACTATTAGTGGTTACTTCAGTTATAAGGGAGCGATTTTGATGCTAATACCATGTCTATTAACACAGCACAATATTACTTGGAATCTCTTGTTGTCACATCCCTCTTCTTTTTGTTGTTCATTTGACATTATCAAAGCTCTTAAACAAATAATTATATGGTATCAAAACTGAGGAGCTATATTTGAGTCTCTCATTATGTCATTTGGTGCTTGAGCAAGTTTTATATGTTTTGAGAGAGATTTTTACTTTAAATGGAATCTTTGATTTAGGACAGGGCTTTATGGCATTACAGACCTCTTGTTTGGGAATAGATTTTAGTGATAAATTACATCATATTCTGATATTTACTGAATAAATAAGAAGTGACCATTGTATGCCTTAATGGAGACATTGTTTTACAGTATTATGCTTCTCTCTCTAAATTTAGTGATTGAAGTGCTTTCCAAAGCTTCAAGCATTTTGGCGGGTAGCAAGGACATGCTAGTCTGCATTTTGGGGTTATGAGTTTGATGCCATATTTTTTCTGCAAAATTCATTGTTAACTAGCATTTTATTCTCTGAGATCAACTGCTGTATGCGTAAATTGATTTGAGTATTTCAGATAAGACTACCCTATCCTTAAGCAGTTGATAACAACATGGGGGTTGCAACTTGAAAATGTAGGGCATTAACTTTCATCTGTTTTTCATTTGAGTATAGGCAATACTTCTCATACTTGAAGATTAGGAGAAGTTAAGTGTTCCGTAGAGAGTTTATTACATTTGAAGTTGTTTTTTTTTTTTTTTAAGGTTTAAGTTCGCTTGAGAAATAATGTTTTGTGGATTGCCAGCTTTTGTTTAGGAAAACCAACTTGCAAGTTTCATTATGGTTGAAAAACTGATGAGAAATTTAAACGGGAAACTGAAAGAAGTGATAATGTGAATATGGTTGGTCGGTTACTTCTTCATTGAGTCTTTACATTTCTCGTTTCTCTCTTTTTTTTTTTTTTCTCTAAAGTAGATGGTAACTGACTGCACTGATTATATTTGTGTTTGGATACATGCTTTGAGTGGTTGAGGCATTTTTAGCATTTATAGATTGTTTGAACCATCACAACTTCGTGTTCTGCATTTGTGCATGGTTGGACATCCTTTATATCACTAAGGACAATCATTTATATTGGTAGGTTGATTAGTTCTATTTTCTTTGCCTGGCGCATTAGTAGATTGTTGAAACACCTTGCTTGTCTTGGAACAAAGGCTTTCAGCTGTCATTTCTTTGTTTCTTTTTTTGGAGAATGAGCTGTTCATTTCTTTACTTGGGCATAAATTGGTATTCTGCATGATGTTTGCCAGCTGATGGTATTTCTTCATACTATTTTTTTTTTTTTTAACAAAAATCAATAGTGTCAATTTGATTCTTTTCTTTCTCATTAGAACTAGAGGAAGTGATTCTGATCCTTGAACTTCAGGAATGTTTTTGGGCTCATTTGGAGAGCATAGTGGTACTACTGTTAGTTTATCTGTTTGCCCCTTGCTCATCAAATAATCTTTCCATGTAAGTTTTTGATTTCGAAATAGCTTACTGATGTGTTTCTGAAGAAAACTTACTGGAATTTAAAATCAAAATGGAAAACTGGTTTTTCGAGTTTTATATTTATAATATTTATTTATGGTTAAATGATTTGCTGTCTATGTAGCCTCAGTCATTCTTCTGGTCCTTCAGTTCTTTCTTCATACAAACATGAACCCACTTATTGAAATCTCAAATGTGTTCGAAGTCATGCTTTTCAAAGGCCTTGTCGAATTTTTCCCCTTTTGTCATTCGTTCACTTATCTTCTTCACATTAGAGATTTGTTTTAACAAAATTACCTTTTTTTCATTTAGTAATAGACTGTTTAACTATTGTTTTGCTGTTAAACATTTTTCTAAAGGAGCCTTAATCCCACCATGTATAACCATTTTTCTTCATATTAACTTCTTTACCTTGAGGTTTTATCTTAAATTTCTAAGATGTTATTCCTTATATTTATGTTTTCTAGTGCAAAAGATGGTTTGGATTACCCTCTTTCCCTTTTTGCATTAGTAATTTGTTGTATTATCCAGCACCTCTATTTTCTCCATAAGCAAGCACTGCCCTAGAAACTGTATTGTCAGAATATCTTGAAATATGATTTCTAATTGTGAACTTCACTGCCATGGCTAAACATTTCAACTTACCAGTACATTATCATTCTGATCAATTCATGTTTGTGTTGGTCACAGTTTCTTGTGTTTAGAAAATGAAACTCGTTTTAGGAAACTGCAATTCATATGCATGAATATACATTTTTAGGTAACTTTGTTTTTTGCAATCTATTTTTATCTGAAGCTATTCTATTGATTTGTTGGTTGAGCAGTTTTGGATGTGTTTGATCTGTATTCTTAGCAATGTTATTGACAGATTTAGTTGGTCATTATTATGGTTGCACCTGCAGTATGGCTTATTGATATGTAAGCCATGATGATAGCAGGAAATATTGCATGTAAATCATGAAGCAATTTGTTAAATTGCACCCTGTAGTTTATGCAATCCTTGGATTGAAATTGTAATATTTGGTAAGGCATTAGCCAATAATAAATGCATTAAAAATTTATTCTCTGAATTTTCATTGGAGATAATTTCTTGGCTTGATGAATATGAAATTTATAATTGTGCTAAAATCACTAAAATATAGCAAAATTTGTCGAAAAGGATAGTACAGAGGGTATTATTAGCCATGCCCATGCTACTGCTAATACAGCCATTGAGAAGACATCACTTTATTGAGTTCTTTTTCCTTTTATAGCTATCTTGCATAATAATTCTTGTGAAAATGGTTATGTAATTTGATTTATTTAATGATAAATTAAGAATCATATCGGAACTGAACAAGTTTGAATCGAACATGTAATTGTAATTTGATTTATTTAATAGTAAATTAAGAATCATATCGGAACTGAAGAATTTTCAATGCAATGCTGCTCTTATTTCTAGCTAGGAGTCGTACCGGAGACATCTCCTGTATTGTACTAGAACCGGAATTGAGAAATAAGAATTTGCTCCAAAAATGCAATTTTAGTATAATTATCAAAAATTGCTCTGAAAATATTGTTGTGCATTTTAAATTTCAAGTGTTAAGTTGATTTTTCTCATTATATTTTACTTATATATACAAAATAATTATAATAATTTTTTATCAATTATTTATTTTACAAAATAATATATATATATATATATATATATATATATATATATATATATATATCACATTATTTATTTAATTTTTTTTTTGTGAAATCTTAAGTATTTATTTCTAAAATCTTATTAATTTTAGTTTATTAAATATTCAGTTTATTTATTACTACATATGCTTCCTAATTATAGAAAAATGTTCATTTTAAATGTTTCAAATATGATAAGAAGATTATACTAACAAATTTATTATTAGATTTTTCTAAAAAAAGAAAATTAATCACCATATTAAAATACTATTTATAATTTTGATTCTTTTAATATTAATATAATTTTTTAAATTTCCGAAATTAAAACTCCTAACCTAACCCAAGAGAATAAGTAAAAAAAACAAATAAACACTGTTTTTCTTCAAAACCTTAAAACGACACTGTATTGTTATCCATTTTACTTCATTTAAACGACATTAAAATCTGCAGTTTTCAATCTTTCTTCCCAAAAAAAATTCCATTTAAAAAGCCTTCAAATAGCTATAAAATTTTAATTCTAAATCCAACCCAAAAACACATATTTCAAACTTTTGCTTACCAAACAAAACCATCTAATACATTTCACACCAAATGCTTTAATTCGTTCCTATCCACAAAATTGTCTCATTTCTGTAACGCACCGGAAAACTAAAAAAGTAGAAAATCTAATTTACAACGTGTACGTTCTAGATTTCTCCTCTGACACGTTGGCAATCCCCCAGAACATGAAAATTAACCAATCACATTTCAAGTTTGCCTTTCTCACGGATTACTCCTTTACTATAAAATGCCACTTCCGTCTGAATTAGTCATATAAGCTGAAATCAAATAACCGATAAATTGATAATTACTTTCTAAAACTCTGCTTGAGATGGCCACCGAAAAAGAAGTGGAAGCTGTGGAAACCGTCGTTGAGCAGCCACCGCCTGTGACGGAGACGGAGGAGGCTAAGCCGGAGGAGACTGATAAACCTGTGAAGGAGAAGAAAACCAGAGCTCCTAAAGAGAAAAAACCTAAACAACCGAAAACTGCTGCTCATCCTCCGTATTTTGAGGTATGAACTCTGCTTTTTTGTGCTTTTTTTTTTTAAAAAAAAAATTATTATGTGACATGAATTGAGATTGAAATTGATTACGTGAAATTGAGATTGAAGGTTTTTTTTTTTTTTATTGTGGATTAAACAGATGATCAAAGAAGCTTTATTGGCTTTGAATGAAAAGAATGGATCAAGCCCTTACGCCATAGCCAAATACATGGAGGAAAAGCACAAATCAGAATTACCAGCAAATTTTAAGAAAATATTGGCTTTACAATTGAAAAATTCTGCAACAAGAGGAAAGCTTATGAAGATCAAAGCTTCTTATAAGCTATCAGAAGCAACACCAAAAGTAGTTTCAAAGAGAACAGAGAAGAAGAAAGCTAAAGCAGCAACAGCAGCTCCAACGAGGAAGACAAGGTCTGTTAATAAAACAATGAATGAATCTGCAAAGAAGCCAACAAAGAGAGTTGTTGGAGGAACCAAGAAAACAAAGAAATCAACTCCAGCTAAGCCTAAACAGCCTAAATCAATCAAATCTCCTGCTAAAAGAACTAAGAAAGCTGCTGTCGCTACTGCTACTTCTTGAATGTGAAAGATTAGGCTAGATTATAAATGAAGTAATATTAGTAAAAATATTAGTGATTAGAGATAATAATGGTGGGATTATGTAAATAAGGGGGTGTGTTTTGTGGGTTTTCTTGTTCTTGTTTTGCACATATGATAACGTTTTAGGTTAATGGAAACCGTTGTGATCTGGTGGTCTCTGTTTTTTGTCTTAATTTTAGCTCTCTTTTTTTTTCCCCTACCTGTTCTTGGAAGGTTCTGGAAATGAGTCGGTACCACCACGTACGTTGAATGAGGATAGGCTGAGCAAAGTTGAGCGCGAACACGGTTACTGATTTTCCGGTAACGGCCTTGATCGGATTATTGCTGCTTAAAGAAGCAGTGAACTTCGTAAAGTAACTTAGGCGATCTGAGGATACCAGCTTCGCAGGACCACAGTCCACCATAAGGGTTAGCCATTGCTCAACTATTCAAATTTGTTATGTTTTAATAATTTCAGCACAAAAATAAATGCAATTTAAGAAAAAAAAAATAGAGAATTATATTACATTTTAAAAAAAATTAAAATTAAGAAAAAAATGAAATTATATATAGTTTTTTTATGTACTATTTTATGATCGATTGCTGGTCCTTTCAAATTTGTTATGTTTTAATAATTTGAGCACAAAAAATAAAAATAAAACGCATCGCATAAAAAATAAAAATAAAACGCATCGCATAGTATGCGTATGGGACCAAATGTAATATCTTTAGTTCAAAATTTAGATTTGATTTCAAATTCCTTTAATCTCAAAATTTAGATTATATTTATTATAAATATTACTATTATAGATATCTTTTATTTTGTAATATATGATTTAAATTATGATATATTTATTTTACAATAAGAATAATAATATTGATTTTTTTAAAATGTGGCTTAATGATTTTATATGTTTATTTTGTTAAATTTTATAATTAATTTCATATTTTTTAAATTAAAGATATATAAATGATTAAAACATAACAAAATTAAAGGATGTAATATCAATGGTTGTAGATATTTAAATAACTATTGTGAAAATTTTTGTTCTATATATACGGAGTATTTTATCTACTATCTCTTTTCTTTATAAAGGGCAGTGAATATATATATATATGGGGTAATTATTTTTGAGTCCCTGAAATTTGGCGCAATTAACTCGTAGGTCCCTCTATTTTAAAAATTATATCATCGGTTCTCTAACTTTTGAAATATTATACTCTCAGGTCCTTCCATCCAATTCTACCGTTAGTCAACAAAAAAGTCAACTTTTTTTTCAAAATGACAAAATTACCCTTTATTTTATTTGAATCGAACCATGGTTTATTTGAATCAGACCTATGGATCCCACTCACTATAAAAATAAAAACATAACCTTAGTGAGATTCAAACCTTTAACTTCCTATATGCAAGACAACATATTAACCAATTGCACCAAACCAATTTAGTGTTTTATTTTGACGTGATAATATTTTATTGTAAAAGCACAACCATTCACATTTTATCACTGTAGTAATTATTTATTATTTCAATTAAGATTTTATTAAATAATTACATATTTATACTTTAATCATCCTACACAAGTCTGAAAATTAGAAGGGAAAATTTAACTTTTCCAAAAAATTAAAAAAGAGTTTACAAAAAATTTAGTGTTTATTTTGAGAAATTAACAAAAATTAGAAAACTCATACTTTTATTT
>CANUEY010151617.1:0-18121 GCA_948099555.1 Croton setiger | reverse complement strand
ATAAGGCAAACTTTTTTTTTTGTTTTTTTTTTTTTTTTTTTTTTTTTTTTTTTTTTATGTTGTGTATCTTCACTCTTGTCACCCTTATCCTCTTCATATTTCCTAGTCCATATGATGTTTTATAGATACTTTGGGTTTTATGGTTATATATTATATATGTCAATTTGAAGCTCTGCAGTCCCTTAACTGATTATTAACATATTTTATCTGATGAGACTTTCAGGAGAGCTTAAAGTATCGGTTGTTGGGTTCAGAAGGTGATATTGGTTCATGGGGCCATGAATATGTCAGGTAAGCATCTACTCTTTTGAGACTAGTGACACTATTAGTACTATACTGTGAGTGTTTTGAGGAAGGGTGATATATGAAGGTGCCTGGTTTCTGAAAGTGAGAAGGTCAAAGGTTCACCTTGACTTGAGTGATTAGTGAATGCACTTACATATATATTTTGTATAATACATATAGTTATTGTATAATTATTTCACAGTTAAAGAAATAGTTAAAATGAATTCTCTGATGACTGTAAGTATATTTGGCATACAAAGCCAATAGCATTCGATGAATTTGATTGTGTGATAGTTACTTTTGTTTCTCAAAAGCAAAAAACAGAAATGCAGATGGGTGCCTATGAATCATATATATGTAGGTGGCCTGTACAAATCAATTTTGATTTACTAATTTTATTTAATTATTATCAGGAACTTGGCTGGGGAAATTGCTCAAGAATATGCAAAGAGACAGGTTACAGATCTACCCTTTATAAATGATGCTAAAATTATTTGTGATAGATAGCAACAAAAACAATTTTTTTTTTTACATATGATGATTATATGACATGGTCTGTTGAATTGTGTCAGTGCAATTGTTTTCATTTTGATGTGCATTTCCAGCTTTAAAAAAACCCTGTATATTTCTTTTCTGATTTCTGATTATATTTGTTTTGTATTATGTTGCAGAGTGAGGAGACCAACATTGATGATATAATGGAACTTGTAACACAAATTGTTGCTTTTCACATGAAGGTTGGTCTCGAAGTAGTGTTTTTGGCTATGGTTTCTATTCACTACATTGAATGAAGATGCACAGTTGAATTGTTAAATCTTTATGTAATAGGGAGAGAAAATATTATGCTTGGTTTGTACTCAAACCCAAACCATCACATAACACTAATGACAGAGGATTCCTGGTTTCTGATCTGAACCTAATATAATATATGTAACTTTTTTTTTCTTGGCAGCACAATGCAGAACCTGAAGCTGTTGACCTTCTAATGGAGGTACCTAACAATATAATTTCTTTATCTTCTCGTTTTGTACAATACTATATATGTATAGAATTATCCTTTCTTTTTTGAACTTGACTTAACTTTTGTCTTGCTCAAGGTTGAAGACCTTGATCTCTTGATTGAACATGTGGACAGCACAAATTTCAAGAGAACATGCCGATATCTCACAAGTGCAGCAAGGTAACTGAAAGTATATTTTATATTTAATTTGGGGCATGTTAACATATTAGGCCACAAAGCATTTGTCTTTCTGCATTAATAATGTTATTCTTTTTTGAATGTATGCTCGGTTAACTTAGGAAAGTCAACATCAAAATACGTAAGCAAGAAAAACTTCTTAGTAGATTGTTAAACTTAAGAATTCTTACGAGAAAATATCTTTGCTTTACTCTGCCCTTAATTCTCTTATTATTTTTAGTGTGAACATAGTGCTTGAACATATCTATTATTACATGATACACTTGCTTCTAGGACTTATTATTACATACCTTGTGTAGTTTATTTATTTATTTATTGTATCCTTTCACTTTCTGATAATGACTTTTCACTTTGTGATGAAATGCAGATACCTTCCTGGACCAGATGATATGCTTGTTCTTGATATTGCATACTTGATTTGTCTCAAATTTGAGGAATTTGCAAATGCACTTCAGATAGCACTGTTCCTTGATAACTTGCAGGTTTGATCATTGTTATGAATTTAGGGATCTTTTTTTTTTAGTTCCTACCTTCTAAATCTAATCTATGTTTAGTGTAGAGAGAAGCACTGGCAGATAGAGTTCCTTGTTGAATTAATATGAATGTGATAATATAACTAGTTCAGATATATTCATTAACTGCATGGCTTATGCAAATACATTATGACTATCCTTGAAATATATTTCTGTATTAATTCTAACAATTCCAAATGTGTCTACAGTATGTGAAGCAGGTTTTTACAGTTTGTCCCGATTTACTAAAAAAGAAGCAATTCTGCTACATCGTTGCTCGACATGTATGTTTTGAATTTTTAAATATGCATGTAATGATTTTTGCAGCAGTAGAATTATTGATTATTTATTGATTGCTTTTCCTTTATGCAGGGTATTACTTTTGAGCTTGATGATGAAGTAGCTTCAGATGATGATGACAGAGAAGCATTGCAGGACATCATCAATAACACCAAGTTGAGTGAAGGTTACCTTACCCTTGCTCGGGATATTGAGGTCATGGAGCCCAAATCTCCTGAAGATATCTATAAGGTTTGGATTTGGTTGTTGTGAAGTGCCGTTTTAACTTGAGTTCTATATTTCTTAATATTCATGTGTCATAGAACAGTTCTATTGTTTGCTTTTGCTGATTGCATTTCTTAATTTTTCTTAGGCTCATTTGCTTGATGGTCGGGCAAGTGCCGGTGCCAGTGTTGATTCTGCTAGGCAAAATTTGGCTGCTACATTTGTCAATGCATTTGTAAATGCAGGCTTTGGACAAGTAAATATTGTCTACTCATGAGAAAAATCCCTGGAGTGTTGTGGTTCATGTCTGATAATTATTGTTGAATACTTATATTGGTTACAGGACAAGTTAATGACAGTTCCATCAGACTCAAGTGGCTCTGGAAACTGGCTTTTCAAGAATAAAGAACATGGGAAGGCTAGTGCTGCAGCAAGTCTGGTATGCATTTCTTTAGCATTATATTATTCACATGTGGCTTATCTTTAGATTTCTAATGTGACATTTACAACAGGGTATGATCTTGCTGTGGGATGTTGACTCTGGACTTGCTCAAATTGACAAATATTTCCATAGCAATGAAAATCATATCGTTGCTGGTGCGCTTCTAGGTGTTGGTATTGTCAATTGTGGTATAAAAAATGATTGTGATCCTGTGAGTTTTCCTTTCTGATGCCAGAATAACATTTTATATAACCAATTCTAGAATCTTTGCCTTACACATTCTTCTCTCAGGCATTGGCACTTCTTGGTGAGTATATAGATAAAGAAGACCCCTCTATCCGAATTGGAGCAATAATGGGTCTAGGAATTGCATATGCTGGTTCTCAAAATGAGCAGGTAACACAATCTGGCTTCCCTTTTTGCCATTGTAGACTTTTCTTTCCCTAAAATGCTGTCTTATTTATGAGCAGAATTAGTCCTCTGATCTTACTTTTGGTTCCTGGAGCTCTTAAAATTTTGAATTAGAGTAATTATGTAGTTGAAAGTTAGAGTAATTAGGTTCCTTTGGTCAGATCATATTTGGTTTACCTGGATCTCATTTCTTATTTATGTTTGACAGATACGCTCTAAATTGTCTCCCATACTTAATGATGCAAAAGCCCCACTTGATGTTATTGCGTTCACAGCAATCTCATTGGGCTTGATATATGTGGGATCGTGTAATGAAGAAGTTGCTCAAGCAATTATATTTGCATTAATGGACCGAAGTGAGTCAGAATTGCAGGAGCCGCTTACTCGTTTCTTGCCTCTTGGCCTTGGTCTGCTTTACCTTGGAAAGCAGGTAAAATGCTATTGTCGGATTCTCTTATTTGCCCCTTAAAATTGGTGTGAATTGCAATTACATTACATTTTGGTTGTATTGCCTTTGCTACGTTAAACAGGAGAGTGTGGAGGCCACAGCAGAAGTTTCAAAAACATTCAATGAAAAAATAAGAAAATACTGTGATATGACTCTGCTTTCTTGTGCCTATGCCGGGACTGGGAATGTTCTCAAGGTATTGTATAACTGTCATTCAAAATAAATAAATGGTTGATATGTTATGTTTCTTTTAAAGTCATTCTCTCATTTCGCTGTAACTTGTCATACAGGTTCAAAACCTTCTGGGTCATTGTGCTCAACATCTCGAGAAGGGTGAAACCCATCAGGGACCTGCTGTGCTTGGTATCGCTATGGTTGCAATGGCCGAGGAATTGGGGCTTGAAATGGCAATTCGCTCATTGGAGCATCTTTTGCAGTATGGGGAACAAAATATCCGACGTGCAGTGCCTTTGGCTCTTGGTCTTCTCTGCATATCTAACCCAAAGGTACATACCCATGATGATACTTGAAACTTAACCAAGAAAACTCCATTCATTACCTTTTATTTTGATTCTGAATTTAAAATCTATCAGCCACAAATTGTGATGAACACTGAACTGTTTTTGTACAAGTGAGGTTACCAGATAGGTTACTGAGGGACATTCGTGCTTGATGAATAAATATTTTTTTGTTTGCTCTATCAGGTTAATGTTATGGACACATTAAGCAGACTCAGCCATGATACTGATTCAGAGGTTGCAATGGTGAGATGAAGCCCACTTTGGGTCTTTATTTTTTCAATCTTTGAAATCCCCTTTGATCCTTTGTCAAAAGGTCGCAATTTTTTTGTTTAAATGCTGCAGGCTGCAGTTATTTCCTTAGGTTTGATAGGTGCTGGGACCAACAATGCTCGAATTGCTGGCATGCTTCGCAACCTTTCAAGTTATTACTACAAAGATGCCAGCCTCCTATTCTGTGTAATATTTCTCGTCAATTGTTTTTATTTCATAATGTTGTTATGTAATGTGGTTTTTCTTTGAGGTTTGATTCCATTTGGTCTTTTTTCAGGTGAGAATTGCTCAGGGTCTTGTACATTTGGGGAAGGGCTTATTGACTCTTAATCCATATCATTCGGATCGATTGTTACTATCCCCGTAAGTAGTTTCTTCTTTCAGAGAGAAAATGTCATTTGTCTTGCCTCTGCTCATGCGTTCATGAATGACTGACAAGATCTGTATGTTGTTTTACTTTTAGGACGGCACTTGCTGGTCTTGTAACGATGCTTCATGCATGTCTTGATATGAAAGCTATCATTTTGGGAAAGTACCATTACGTGCTCTACTTCCTCGTTTTGGCAATGCAGGTTTGTTTAATTCTAAATATACTGTTTTCTTGAAGCAATACTTTCTCTTTGGCTAGATATGAATAATTAATATAATCCATTTCCTCACTACCTTGTGCCCTTGCAACACAGCCAAGGATGTTGTTGACTGTTGACGAGAATCTTAAACCTTTATCCATACCTGTTCGGGTAGGACAAGCTGTTGATGTTGTTGGGCAGGCAGGTCGACCCAAGACTATTACTGGTTTCCAGACCCACTCAACCCCTGTGCTTCTTGCTGCTGGTGATCGAGCTGAGCTTGCTACTGAAAAGTTAGAACCCCCAACCCTATTTTGTGGTTGTATTAAAATTTTACCTTCGAGTTGAGTAATCTAACATTCAAGCATCTATGCAGGTACATTCCTCTTTCACCCATTCTCGAAGGCTTTGTTATCTTGAAGGAAAACCCAGATTACACAGAAGATGAAAAGATCACTAAACGTTGAACAGCACGTTAATTGGTTTGATTTAGAGTTCTGTTCGGGATTTTGGTTGAAGTTGTGTACTCGGACGAAGACCAAGTTGATCATTTTCTTCCCCCGAGAGATGTGTGAAACAAAAAGGTAGAACATGAGAAGGAAAGGAAGCACTGCAGACATTGATATATTAGGATACAAATTGCTTTCGTCTATCATGTTTGTATATTGGACATGGTGGCTGGTCTTGACTGCCATTGCCATTTGCCACAATTAATTAAAACAGAAAGCTAGATTTGCCCTGTTACGGAGAAATTCGTCTTCTTTTTTTTAATTAGTGAGATTAGATAAATATTTATGGAAAATTAAATACTTCGATAGTTTTTTTTTTTCAAATTTAATTCACATTTGGCTACTGAATTACCACTTGATAACAAGATTAATACAATTGTTTGCCTTTGGTTTTATTCCTCTCTAATTTATCTACAAATGAATAGAAACTTGAAAAATGTAAATTACAGTTTATGAAGTACGTGAATATGTTCCGGAAAAAAAAAAACGTACTTACGTTCCCAAGTATGTTTTCCATTATTCTCATTACTTATAATTTAGTATAGAACAGCGGCATGGGGCGGCTAGCCGCCTAGCCCTGCAAGTTGTCGATCTTCCTATATGGTAGTCTTGCGCCATTATAGCCATTGGATCTAATTCATGTTCTGTTCAAAAACCGGCAAGAAAAACTTTTCACCTTATAATGTAGTAAAAAATATTACCAATAAGTTTACACGGTGATAGTCCGACAGTATCAGCGAGACCAACCTTCGAGTTTTCAGTCTGATTTTTGACAAAATGTCGGCTGATCTCACCGTTGACCGGTTTTTTCATCATTTTCGATCGACCTCCAAGCGTTTAGCCGTCATCTTCTTCGCAAACGATTGAAAATCGAAGAACGGATTCTTCTTCTAGAAACTAAAGAATGATGGAAAATGCATCTGAAACTTCAAGTCTCTTCTCCAACGGTAACTTGAAGACGAGCTTCGGCAACGACCAGAACTCGACGACAACCTTTGACATTGTATAAAACTCAACGGAAAACACATAGATTTTGTTTTCGGCTGGTTTTCGATCTTCTTCTTTTCGACGGAAACTCACTTTCGTTAGCCCGAATCCCTTTTCAAACTTTTTATTATTATTAATGATCCCAACAAGTGTTTGTGCCAAAAAGAAGCCTTTTGACTAATTATTTTCAAAATGGCACTTGATTTTTGTTTAAAATACAAAAGGGTGTATTTCTATCTATCTCCTATTCGGAACCGGGAGGTTTGAGCTGAAAGGCCCATTCTATGTCCTCATAGGAAATTTTTGTCTGATATGGCCCCTGTTTTGGGGTTGACACACCAATAATGTGCGGATAGTGGCGTTGGCTAATTTAGTGTCGGAGTCTCGGATGAAAGAGCCCTATTTCAGGACCCTTACCACCAAATGATGTAGTAGTATAAAATGCGGCTTAAGACGACTAATTCTGGGAGTCATTGATATCTTGACATGGCGGTCTTGCCTATTTTATCCATCCCATTAAAGTTTATATGCTATTCAATCATGATCAATTATTATTTTTTATTTGATTTCTCTATTAAACAAAAAGAGTAATAACAACATTTTTTTTCTTAAAAAAACATTTTATAATTAAAACTAAGCTTTCACAAACATTTCTCTAAGCAAAAAAAAAAAAAAAAAAAAAGCTCATGAAATGAGAATTTCCCTTAGATTAGTTTAGCCTTAATTTAAATATATCATAAGGCTCTTCTCTTCTATAATTAATCTTTTCTTTTTTTCTTTGTAGTACACAACAAACATTCACTAATTCATTTTTTTTAAAAAAATAAAAACCAATAAAAATTTTTCTTGTCCCGCGCAAATAGAAATTTCAAGGCAAAAACTCTTCTTCTTGATTCTCATTGTATAATTCTTGATTCTCATACTCCATATTGTTATTATACTGATTTTGATTTTCGAAATTCCTATAATGGCCCTGGTTTTGAGTATTAATTACTCTCCCAGCTTCCCTACCAGGATGGTCAGTCTTCTTCACATTGTTGGAGTAGTAATACCTTCCACCTGCTACATATCTCGTGTCACTCATCCCTTGTCGCTGGTTGCTCTCATAGCTATTGCTGTTGTAGTCATTGTCGTTTTGATTCCATGTCGCATAGCCATTACCCCTTGCAAGCTCCTCATCATAACCATTTCCTGTTCATGACATCAGAAATATTTAAATAATAATCTAAGATATAAAAATAAAATGTTACACTACCGAAACATTAGTATTTTTCAAAGCGTGAGGCTATATTTGTTTTTCGGTCCACAACTAATTTATTTTACTCTTATCACTTGCAATATAATTTATTTTACTCTAAGTCTCATTATTACCTGTAAATCCATTGTAATTGTTCTGATTGGCAGTTTCATGATCTTCACTAGCAAGCTTATATCCATATCCATTGTTGTAGTTATTGTAATTATTTGCAGCAAGGCTATTTTGATTCTTGTTATATTCATAATTTTCGCCATCAAATTCTTCATCAAAAATTTCATTTTCCTCTTTCTTTGAAGGAAAAATATTAGACTTTTCATTTTCACCACCAGGGGTCGGTGCCGGTGTCAGAGCCACCGCGGGTGACGGTGCTAATTCTGCTGCAAATGGTGAAGGTGAAGGTGCTTCAATAGGTGAAAGTGAAGGTTTTATGGGATTTCTTGGTTTAATTGTAACGGTACCTAAATGGGTAATTTTGCTGAAGAATTTGCTCTCTCTTGCATGGATTGTTAAGTTAGAAGAAGAGAAAAGAATTGAAAGAAATAAGTAAGAAAAGACAAATTTAGCCATGTTGGGAGAGGAATTGGATGAGAAACAGAGAATTTTTCTGAAGGGTTTGGGATTTGATTTGGTACAAAGTTTGGAAGTATATATTGATAAAGGAAATTGATGGGCGGGGGATTATGCGTGGATTGAGGAAAACAAATGTTTGTGGGGCAGGATATAATAGAAACTAGGGCAGGCTTGCATGTGACTTCATTGAGAGTGTCCCATAAAACAAGTACCTTAATTTTCGGCTTTTTATAAATTTTTTATTTATTAAATTTTCATCTCATGTAATAGATTAAACGCAAGATTAAAACTATGAAAATCTAAGAAGTATGCTATGTGGACGCAATATTAACTGCTATGAATTCATAGAAAAATAAGATGTGTCTAAAGTTGAGACAGATAAACTATATATTATTATAATTTAGGATGGTGTTTTAGTCAAAAGAAGATATGGAATCCATACAACACTAGCTTTTGCTTTTATGGTAGGGCAGTGAGGATTTGAACTTTGAAGAGCCCTTAGCGGTTGAGTTAGTTGGGGAAGGACTAACTACAAAAGTTAAAGTAAAAAATAAGGTTTGAGTTTTCTTGTCTCTTTAATTTTTTTCCCCTTTTGAAATATGAAATAATGGAAATATATATACACACAAAAACTTTTCTTTTCAATATCCAACATCAAATTTGTATTAACGAATATAGTTCGGAAAAATTAAAGCTGAGACATCTCTCTTACTACAATTTTCATAACATATAAGTAAACCAACCATATTACACAGATTAATAGAGATGATAAGTATAGTCGGTTTTGTTCTTATAAACTTAAAAAGATTTTTGCGTAAATGAAAAATCAACGAGAATTTGATTTAAAATTTAGTTCTTAATGTTTTTTTCCTTCTTTTGTGAAATTTTAACCCTCTAAAAATAATGATTAGAATAGTATTTTTTAAATTTTACTATCAAGTTTTAACTCTTTAATTAAGGAATCCTAACTCTAAACAATTATGAATGCATTTACTAAATCATAATGAAATGTTTGCTTAGACATGACAAAAGCTACTTTAGAGAATCATCATGTTATGTAATAATAGAAGAAGAAATGAAATAGAATATTAGATGACGAGGCACAAATCTTCCTCCACGATAATAATATTAATATTGTTGGTTTCACGAACTAGATCGACACAAATATTTTCTAAGCTAATAGCAAATGAAATGACAGAAAAGCTAACTACAAAATTGCACAAGTCGTACATTAAAGGCAGGCATGTTGATGTTGAAAATGATGTCTTAAAAACTTGATTTTCTTCTACCTTTCATGTTTTAGTAATGTTGAAGGGATTTCAATTATGACTTGATGGCGTGATGATCGGACAATCTTAATTTTTATTTTTAGATTTGACTATACATTGGAGGTTGGAGAGTAAGTGTTACCATAATTTTGGAGGGTTTTGAGTCATATCTCAAGAACATTGGCTTTATTATATTTCAAACTCAATAAATAATTATCCATACTTTCTTTCTTCCTTTTTTAAAATTAATAATTTTATTACTATAGCATACAACTAATAAACTGGTAAATATTATTGGCTACATAGTATTTACTAATGATAATGTTGGCATAATTGACATGAATCAACTCTGAAATTTCGACATTCTAACCCAGTAAAATTGGCAAAATTGATATTTATATACTTTTAAGTATATAAATATTGATTTTATATACTGAGCAGTTTAGTATATAAATATAATATTTATATAATCTACACTATATATATAAATCAAAATATAAATAAACAAGTATATAAAAAACTATAAAATTAATATACAAATTAATTTTCAGTAAATCAGTTTAGTTTACTTTACAAACTCGTAAATAGTAAATTTATTTTTACAAATTCATTAGTATATGAATTAATTTTTACAATATAAATCAGTGAAATCAATTTTTTTTTTTTTTTAGAAATAAAGTGTTGAGAACAAAATTTATCAGTATAAATCAATTTTTTTTTTGAGAAAAAGAAAGAAAGAAGAATAGTTGCAGAAGTGTGGCAGCAGCACGTGGGTAGTGGAGTAACACGGATAGCGTGTGGTCTGATTAGATTTTTTTATTTTTAGTAGTTAAAATCTGATATTTGCTTTATTTTGGAAAAATATAGTTAATACAAAATTTATTTTCCCACAAAAAAGTTAGCAGCTTGTAGTTATTTTTTAATTTCCAAAGATAGTTTTAAAGATCAGAAGTGTAATTTGAGCATTATACATTATTATATAGTGCATTCTCTCTACACTCCCCTCCCTACCTACTACATTACATTGCTTCCCAACAATAACAAAAATCATTCACTTTGTTTAAATAAAAAAAAAAAAAAAATCCTAATTTTGTCTTTGGGATATGAGGACGTTAAGAAAGTGGGCTTTTTAAGAGAGATTCATAGGTCCAAAAGCCCAAAAATTCATTTGCGTGGAGTTTTAATTGTGAATACCTACTAAATTTTAACATAGCCTAAAAAGACCATATTTTAAAAAAATAAAAATAAAAAAAAGTATAATTAGACAAAGCAGAACATTTTATTCCTAGGAATTGGGTCATAATTTAGGTAGGAGCCTACGATATTTTTTCTTATTAGATAGGGGCATAGACCATTTCATTATCTGTATATATCCACTAATCTTTTGATAAGCAATGAAAAAATACAAATAGTGTAATTCACAAGATAAGTCCAACAAAGTCTTGTCAATAATTAATTATTAACAAATTTATTCAAGGGTGTCTAACAGTACATGGTTGGCCTGCCTTCTCATTACCAAACCAAATTGGATCAGAGTCACTAGTTTGTATTATTACTTATATTCTTCATTATTAGCGTAATAACAAATATAATGTAATATATAAATATATAACAATTAGAGCATTTCAAATTTTAATGCGAGACATCAAAAGAAAGGAAAAAATTTTGATAAAACATTTTCCTATGTTAATGTCTATTTGAACCTCAAATTTACGTGATAATATATTTCTCAACGGTTTTTGTTAGACTATGTTTCCATTAGATATTGTTTTGTAATTGAACATTAAAAATTATTTTTAAAATCTTTTATAAATTAGAAATTATGAACTGTTTATTTAATTTATTTTATGAATATCTCCTCATAAACACTAATTAGCCTAAAAAATATAAAATATAAGACTGTGTTACGATAAAATAACAACATATACACATTTGCAAATGTTGAAGTATTACATCAAAATATTACTTTGATTAATTAAATTGTAACATAAAAAATAAAAATCTTTCTTTAATTTTCCCCTACATTATGATTGAATACACAAAGTCTATATAGATTAAAGAGTAGAGAGTTATAATGAGAGTAAATATTATTTAATTTAACTATTAATTACCTTTCAATCACCAAGAAGCTGAATTAGAAAAATGAAATTTAAATGTTAATTAGTGGAACGAGAAGTATAGACAAATAATAGGAAGCTTATTACAAATGAATTAGTGGCAATGGCATAGAATGCTTTCTTCGGAAATTACTATTTCAATAGTAAGTTTTGGTTAATATTATTAGTTCATTTCTGAATTTTTGTATAATTATTATAAATTAATAACTTTTAGCATTGTTAAACTAATCAATTTTTTTTTTGAAATATATTCATAGAATATTCCATTAATCTTCTACTTTTTAAAGTATATTATTGATGGAATACTCCCTAAAAAATTTGATGGAATGACTTATTAATTGAACAATGTCAAATTGTAGTAATTTTATAGTCATTATGTCAAAATTCATTGATAAAATAGTAATATTAGCTATGCATGAATGATAAATTTGTAATTTTTCGTAATTTTTATAAGTAAAGGTATGAATCAATTGTACTTCTTTATTTTAAAAAGAATGTGAAGGGAGAAATATGAAATATCCCGTATTTGAGTTGTTTTTGCTTTAATATTTTTTGTATTGCAGTCATAATAATATTCTGCTTCACCGATAGTTCTGCAAACAATATTTACAAAAATATTGTAAACAAAAGAATTCAAATATTCATATTTAAAGGAAAAAAAAAAAGAATAATATTATTTGTATATGTTCACGTTGCACATATATATATTTATAATTATATTCATAATCATTACAAAGAGGGAAAAGAAAAATACTGCGTTATTATGGCCACATAGGCAAGCTATTAATGAACCAAACTGGGAAAATATTATGCTCATTTTTTGAGATAAAAAACTACAAAAGCCAAAAAAAGAGAGAGATAATTATTTTATACATAAAAAAGAGCTGACGTAATATTACAGTAAAAAAGGAGAATATAAAAAAGTTAATTATTAACTAATAAGAAAAATGGGGAGATTAATTAATTAGGCACGTAGCGAAATGTTGAAAGGAAATGTCGTCGAATTTGGGGACTTTTTGGTCTTAAAAGAACCATTTGATGAGAAGAAGAAGAACAAACTGCCTTTGGGAGGATGTTCTTTACGTTGAAAACTTACGGCATGCACCTCGAAACATAACTTAGTAACAAGCGTATCTCGCACTTGAGCGGCAAATTATGAACAAAATGTGGGAGGTAACTTGGCTACGCCTTGTCTTTGCAATTCTCCAAGAACACCATCTAAAGATGGTGGCTTTAACCCAAGTGGAAGTGGCAGCCCTGGCTTTGCTAAAACATCTCCAACGGCTGCATCTACACTCTCCTTCGACTGCAATAATATCAACAATATTCATAATTATGTGAAAAATGGTTTTAAAAGTAATCATGCAAAGTATTAAAAAAATATGTTTCTTTTTTAGTGTAAAAGTACACTTTTCCATAATCGATTTTTCTACTTTCTGCCTCCTATTAAAGGAACAAAAAATATATAAAAACTAATTAAATCCAACGAAATAAAAATAAAACTCACAGGATAAAAGTCGAAGGGAGGATGGGGAGGAGTTGATTGTCTTGTGAGCATTGGTGCTGCCTCTATTTTGTATATTGCATGCGGTGGTATCCCTGCCACTGCTGCTGTTCCAAATCTCTGAAATTTCAACCAACTTTTAGTTCCAAATAAAGATTCCAAAACTAAACTAAAATACAATTTAATGACTCCAAAATCTCTTATTTACCGCTGGTGCTGGCATTGCCTGTGGAAAGCAAGGTGTTACTGCTGGAATTATCCCATTTTGTACCTACAACACACAAAAATAATTTTTCTTTTTTATTTTAAAACTAATTATTTTGCACTATTTGATTATTTAAAAGTTATACATATTTGATTTCATAAGAGACTATGTGTTCGACAACAATTTTTGAAATAATTTTTCTCTTAACAGACAATGAATTAGCGGGTACTACTCCAAGCTAAAATTTATTTTGATTATAACTTCTTGAAAAAAAAATTGTTTTCATATTTGAATTTCTAACTTCACCACTATCTAAACATTAGAATTAATCAGGATTATCAACCATAAATTGCATATAATAAAAAAAAAAATTCAAGATTATAAAATAACACCTAAACGAACAAAAATTGAAGGCTTAATTACCCGTTGCTGGTGATGCCAAAATGAAGGATCTGGTGGTGGTGCTGGCCATGGATGCCGCGTCGAATGAGGTAGGTTTTTAGGCCACATGTGCATGAGAGATTGGTCCATTGGTGGATGACCCCAGACATGTAAAGGTCTGAAATGGGGATGGTGGTGGTGCATGGTTGTCATGGGTGGAAATCCCATAGTTGGAGGATGCCAAGGGCTGATCTCCCGCTTTCCGCCATTGCCACCGCCACCACCTCCGGGAACTCCATATATTTGCCTCTTGTGGCTCCATGTTGCTGCCTCAGCTTCACGAGCTAGCAAATGTTTTCTGTGAGATCGATATTTCTGCATACAGTCAATAATTGATGTAATTATATGCTTTCTTTAACTTAAAAGAACAGAAAAATTCTATTAATTATAATTTATATTTGATCAAAGAAAATCTAATAAACATAATCATGTTCTTGCTAATAATTCATTAAATTAATACATAAAATATATTCAAGACATAAATAAATGTCTAATAAAAACTTTACTATTTGACTTGAATTGGATAATTATATATAAATTCAAATTACTATTACAATCTATTCAGAAAAAAACAATTTAGTGTACAATTAGGAAACTTAATTAGGTAAATTATCATCTTTTATTTATAACAGTTGCATATCAAACTTCTAATAAGAAATACAAACTTTTTCTTGAAGATTAATTTCTTTTAATATAAGAAAATGAAAAAAAAAATACATTTCATACTTTCACATTGAAAAAAGAAAAATAAAATAATAAACTCAATTATGAAAAACTTAAGTGCCAATATAGTTCTATTTTTATCAATTACAAGATTCTAAGCAAACAGTCAAGAAGAATCCAATCTAATAAAAAAAATTAAATAAAGAACATGAAAAAATCTAATACAATGGATGAATGTTAAGTGAAAAATCCAAAAGAAAAAAAAGTACCTGAAGATGGCTGGCAATATTATGGCGAGTAAGACAATCAATTCCCATAATTTCTAAAATTCTTGAAGGAACTGCCTTATCCACTCCTAATTGCTCCACTGCCTGTACAAATCTTCTGTGTAGCTCTGGCGTCCAATCCACCTTCACACAATTCAATATCACTCTTTCTTTTAGTACTAACTTACAATTTTCTTGCAAAATCCCTCCAAATTTTCTTTCCTTTTCTCGAGAAAAATAAAATTTTTGTTTTGGGAAATTCATTTACTTCTTTATAACTGTTTCTCCTGAACCCTTTGGCCCCTAGAAATTTTGGTAATTAAACATATATAATTAAGACTAAAAATTAAGCTAATAAGTAAATAAGTAAGTTTATTTATTTACCTTAACTTTCCTCTTCCCTTGATTATTCTTGGTTGATGATGAAGATGATGCTTTTCTTCCTTTATTCTCTTCTTCCGAAACTAAATTATTTTTCTTTTTATTACTAATATTATTGTTTTTTTTACTATTATTTTTATTATTATTATTAATCACCAAAGACTCATCTTTATTGCTTATAATCTCTTCTCCTCTACTGCTCAAACTTGAATCCAACCCGGACCCAGAATCCGAATTTGAAACCTTATCTTCTTCTTCTTCTTCCTTATCTCCCATTTTCTCATCACTAGTAATAACTGAATTATTCATTTCAGTTTCATCTCTACAAAAGGAAAATTCAGCAAGAATTTCAGGGTCCATCTCCAAATCAGGCAACACATCTCCATCATTAAGACCCACCAAAAGATCGTCGAAATCAATACTTTCAAGCAAGTCCTCCGGGAAGTCTTCATGATTTCCGCCTGTAATAAAACTTTCCACATGTTGTTGTTGGTGTTGCCTCTGATCATCTTCTCCTGTGGCAATGGTGGCGGTGGTGGTTCTCAAAGGTGATAAAGCTAGCATCAATCCGACAAAACTATAAATGCTATATAATACAAGTTGAATATATATGTATGTATATATTCAACTGTAAGTAGTTATGAGTAATAAAGAGGGTGCAATTATAGCATATACTATAGAAAGAAAAAAAAAAATAGTGTTAAAAAAGTGGTTGCTTTGGCTTTTGATTTACTTTCTTGATTTTCCGGCGAGCCGAACTTTTGGAGATGATAGAGAAGAGGGTGCAACTATAATCTACATATATAAGATTATGAAAAATAGAAGTAGAAGGAATATTTATTTAGGGTTGAGAATGGAATCTTTTCTTTGGTTCTTTGATGGTGGTTTTGATTGGTTTTCTTGATTTTCCGGGGAGTTAGGAAGTTTAGAAGAAGAGGGGAGGGGAGAAGTGGGAAATATATGAGGTTTTGAAGTGTAAAAAAAAAAGGTGGGAGAGTGTGGCGAGGTTCGGATGATTTGAACCACAACTTAAATGAATTGAGATCTCTTTAAAGTTTGTTTGTTTTTATGTTCTTGTTTTGTTTGCATTTAGCTGATTGTTCTTTCTATATCTTATGAATTATTTTGCGTTTGTGGATAGCAATTTTCGCGTATATTTAAGTATGAAAACCGCTCGTGACTTTATTAATTAATGTCACGGGGTAATTACTATTGGGTTCCTGAGGTTTGGCTTAATAGACTCGTAGGTCCCTCTATTTCTAAAATTGTATCAAATAGTCCCTAACTTTTGGAAATCGGTCAAAGGTTAAAGTTAACTTTTTTTTTCAAAATGACAAATCTACCCTTCAGACTATTTGAATCGAACCATGATTTATTTGAATTGAACCATTCTAATTATTAAATCAAACCTGTGGGCCCCACTTACTATAAATATGAAAAATGACAATATGGAGACTCGAACCAACAACCTCTTAATAGGGTTGCTTACATGTTAACCAACTACACCAAACACTTTTATTGCTTTAATGTGATGTGATAAAATTTTATTGTGTAAAGCACAACCATTCACCTTTTATGACTATAACAATTATATATTCTTTCAATTAAGATTTTATTAAATAATTACATATTTATTTTTTTATCATCCTAGACAAGTCTAAAGGTTAGAAGAAAAGTTTAACTTTTAGAAATTGTATCATCGGGTCCCTAACGTTTTTGGAAATTGTATCATCAGGTCCCTAACGTTTTTGAAAATTGTATCATCGGGTCCCTAACGTTTGGAATAATAGACTCTCAGGTCTTTCCATCCAAAAACGGCGTTAATCAACGGAAAAAGTCAACGATTTTTTTCTCCA
The DNA here is from genome assembly GCA_948099555.1 of Croton setiger. Lineage (NCBI taxonomy): Eukaryota > Viridiplantae > Streptophyta > Magnoliopsida > Malpighiales > Euphorbiaceae > Croton > Croton setiger. The sequence continues at coordinate 936 of CANUEY010151617.1, read as the reverse complement.
ATAAATATTTCATTTCCTTAAATTAGAAATATGAGTTTTCTAATATTTGTTAATTTCTGCAAATAAAAAATATGAGTTTTCTTATTTTTGTTAATTTCTCCAAATAAATACTCAATTTTCTGTAAACTCTTTTTAAATTTTCCGGAAAAATTAAACTTTTTCTTCTAACCTTCAGACTTGTCTAGGATGATGAAAAAATAAATATGTAATTATTTAATAAAATCTTAATTGAAAGAATAGATAATTGCTATAGTCATAAAAGGTGAATGGTTGTGCTTTACACAATAAAATTTTATCACATCAATTTAATGAAATAAAGGTATTTGGTGCAATTGATTAACATGTATATTTTCTTATTAAAGGTTGCTGATTCGAGCTTTGGTGTTGTTATTTTTCATATTTATAGTAAGTGGGCCCCACAGGTTTGATTTAATAATTAGAATAGTTCGATTTAAATCTTGAATCGGACCTGTCCTGGTTCGACTCAAACTAATTTCCTCTTTCTTTCTGATTTTAATTTTGAACCGAACCTGTTCTGGTTCGATTCATTCTAATTTTCTTTTCTATTTTTCACCCCTGCACTTCTCAGAATTTCTGTTTGCACCCCCAGAACTTTATTCCCCCTCTCAATTATACTCCTCCTTCCCTTCTTTCCTTACTAATTTATCTCACAACTTTGATTCTTCTTCAATTTTGTCCCTTTCTTCAATTCATTCATTCCTTAATAAAATTGAAATCTTATTTAAACATCATTTTTTTTTAAATCGTATTTTAAATTAAATTTTTATTTTTAAAATGATCATTAAAGCAAAACCAAATTTAAAAATCAAAATTGAAAATTTATCAAAAAGGGAAATTAAAATAAAATTGGAAAATTTTTTTCTTTTCCTTTTTCTAAAATCCAAAATTAAAAATAACAAGACTTAAATATATATA